>OY284494.1:101446-329930 GCA_958336395.1 Ctenicera cuprea
TATATATATATATATATATATATATATATATATATATATATATATATATATATATATATATATATATATATATATATATATATATATATATATATATATATATATATATATATATATATATATATATATATATATATATATATATATATATATATATATATATATATATATATATATATATATATATATATATATATATATATATATATATATATAATATATATATATATATATATATATATATATATATATATATATATATATATATATATATATATATATATATATATATATATATATATATATATATATATATATATATATATATATATATATATATATATATATATATATATATATATATATATATATATATATATATATATATATATATATATATATATATATATATATATATATATATATATATTGCTGTGTGTTCTAATTCAAAAATTTATTTTTAAACTTAAAATTGAAAATTATTACTATTTTTTTTATTACTAAGAAAAGTATGAGATTTTATTGAGGTATGAGATTTCTTCGTGGTCTTGTAATTCATTGAAGTTTAATTATATCGACGGTAATGCAGTGGTAATCTTGATTTCTTGTATTTCTTAATAATTAAATGCATTTGAAGTGGCATTGAGATTTTTCCAGGATACTATTCCTAGAATAGAATTGTTTATATTAGTAAAACTTGACTATGAAAAATTATAGCATATATAAAACATGCTAAGGTAATTTAATATTAATAATAGGAAAAATTAAAGGTCCTTTCTCTCAGCAAAATGTTTAATTAACGGGAACCGGTTTTCGGGCACTTAAATCTTGCCCATCATCAGCCTTACGAAATTAAATCTAAAATTACAACAGTCAATATTTAAAAAATTTAACAATCTAAAGGTGACTTACTGCACTACTCTTGAAGTGTATAAGTAAAATTTAGCATGCCTCAATCGGCGTAAATGAACAAGAGAAAATCTAACAATCGAAACCAAAAGTACAATCTTACAAATTAACATTACGAGGAAAAACATAACCTCACACAGTTTTAGCTTAAAAAATTAGGTAAGTGTATAAGTACAATATACCGGGATTACAAGCAAAAGGAGAACGGGATAATACCAAAATTGTAAAACATAAGATCTAAAACTAACAATTACAAATAATGTCAACAACATCAATGTAGAACTATACTAAACATTGTGGAACCCTTAGTTTGTATTTGAGCATTCAAGGAAAAAAATTCATTAGAGCGTGAGTATCTAAAGATCTCTAAAGCTTCCAGATTGTTAAGAAGTAAACCTTTGTTTTGGAAATGTAAGGGTGTAAAATCATTATTTGGATTAAAACTATGATTACTTTCTCTCAGATGGTTTGCAAATAATGAGTCAATTTTATTATTCTTTAGAGATCTTAGGTGTTCATCGATGCGTGCTTTAAAATTTCTGAAGGTTCTACCTACATATACCGCTTTACAATCTGAACATTTCAATAAATAGACCCCACATCTATCTATGGCGTTAATAGTGTCTTTATTTTTAACAAAGTAATTGTGTAGTGAATTGTTAGGTTTGAATGCTATATTTATGTTATATTTTTTTAGAATATTATTTATTTGTAAAGTGGATTTACCTTGGTAGGTTAACGAAAAATATTGAACTGGTTTTATTGGTACTATCTGGTTATAAGCTTCCTGGATTAACTTTTTATTGCGTTTTTTGTTTATCAATTTATCTATCATGACCGGATCAAAATTATATTTAGTAGCTGTCTGTTTTATAATTTGTACTTCTTTTTTATAAGATTTTTCTGTTAGAGGAATAGTAAGTAGTCTATTTATGTAACTGTTGAAAGAAGCTAATTTATGGTTAATGGGGTGATCAGAAAAGTTGTCAATAACAATACCTGTATGGGTCGGTTTTTTATAAATATCAAAAACGTGTCTATTGTTAATAATGGTTATAGTGAGATCTAAAAAATTTAGTTGGTGTTTTTCGTTCTGTAGTTCCACCGTAAATTTGATATTATCATGTAACGTGTTTATGTAATGTGTAAATTCATTTAACAAAGGTCTACCACCTGTCCACAAACATATTATGTCATCTACATATCGAAAATAGTATGTTATATGTTGAGTAAACTTGTTATTAAGGATAACTCTATCCTTAATAACAAATTTACTCAACATATAACATACTATTTTCGATATGTAGATGACATAATATGTTTGTGGACAGGTGGTAGACCTTTGTTAAATGAATTTACACATTACATAAACACGTTACATGATAATATCAAATTTACGGTGGAACTACAGAACGAAAAACACCAACTAAATTTTTTAGATCTCACTATAACCATTATTAACAATAGACACGTTTTTGATATTTATAAAAAACCGACCCATACAGGTATTGTTATTGACAACTTTTCTGATCACCCCATTAACCATAAATTAGCTTCTTTCAACAGTTACATAAATAGACTACTTACTATTCCTCTAACAGAAAAATCTTATAAAAAAGAAGTACAAATTATAAAACAGACAGCTACTAAATATAATTTTGATCCGGTCATGATAGATAAATTGATAAACAAAAAACGCAATAAAAAGTTAATCCAGGAAGCTTATAACCAGATAGTACCAATAAAACCAGTTCAATATTTTTCGTTAACCTACCAAGGTAAATCCACTTTACAAATAAATAATATTCTAAAAAAATATAACATAAATATAGCATTCAAACCTAACAATTCACTACACAATTACTTTGTTAAAAATAAAGACACTATTAACGCCATAGATAGATGTGGGGTCTATTTATTGAAATGTTCAGATTGTAAAGCGGTATATGTAGGTAGAACCTTCAGAAATTTTAAAGCACGCATCGATGAACACCTAAGATCTCTAAAGAATAATAAAATTGACTCATTATTTGCAAACCATCTGAGAGAAAGTAATCATAGTTTTAATCCAAATAATGATTTTACACCCTTACATTTCCAAAACAAAGGTTTACTTCTTAACAATCTGGAAGCTTTAGAGATCTTTAGATACTCACGCTCTAATGAATTTTTTTCCTTGAATGCTCAAATACAAACTAAGGGTTCCACAATGTTTAGTATAGTTCTACATTGATGTTGTTGACATTATTTGTAATTGTTAGTTTTAGATCTTATGTTTTACAATTTTGGTATTATCCCGTTCTCCTTTTGCTTGTAATCCCGGTATATTGTACTTATACACTTACCTAATTTTTTAAGCTAAAACTGTGTGAGGTTATGTTTTTCCTCGTAATGTTAATTTGTAAGATTGTACTTTTGGTTTCGATTGTTAGATTTTCTCTTGTTCATTTACGCCGATTGAGGCATGCTAAATTTTACTTATACACTTCAAGAGTAGTGCAGTAAGTCACCTTTAGATTGTTAAATTTTTTAAATATTGACTGTTGTAATTTTAGATTTAATTTCGTAAGGCTGATGATGGGCAAGATTTAAGTGCCCGAAAACCGGTTCCCGTTAATTAAACATTTTGCTGAGAGAAAGGACCTTTAATTTTTCCTATTATTAAAATTTCCTCTCATGGGTGATAACCATTTTTCTAATTTAATTTAATATTGATGCAAAATAAGCACAATTTAATTAGAATGTAATTTGTTTGACATTTAAAATGGTTTATATAAAATAAGATTTGTAAAAGGACTTATTTAAATGTTTATTGTGAGTCGAACTGTATATAAAAGTTATAAGTTATAGTTAATTAAGGAATTTATTTGTTTTAAAGGTGTTTAATTAAGTTAAATAAGGGTTAAGAATTCAATTAGAAATTTTATTTATTTTGAAGCACCCGATATAATGTGAATTAAATATAAAAATTATTTAGTGCATAAATAGGTCAAGGTTATAATAAAATAAACCAGACAGTTTTTTATAAATACTTAAATGGGGTGTAAGTCAATGACCTGAAATAGACCAAGGGATTCATCGAAAAATGTGAGGTGAGCTTGAATGTAAAAATGTGTTTATTGTATAATTACCAGTTGTAAAATCTATGATTAAGTAAAGTAGATTTTTTGAATTAATTTAAATTGAAAATTTGTATGTAATTTTAAAATAGGAGTAAATTTTGCAAAATGATTTTACCTTTTAAAAAAAGAACCCCTGGGCAAGTTACCTAAATTGAAAGTGCTAAAAATTGTATTGGGATTTCCGATTTTATTTATGTAATCCAGTTGATCTGGAATATGACATTTGTGTAATAGGTGAATAAGGGTGAAATTTAGATTATAGGTGAAGGGGTTCGTAGCTATATTGTAAAACAATGAAAATTTTAATTGTTTCCGGTTTTTCCTTATGTAGAGTATTCTTAAGGGTCATAGTTGTATAGTTTGTTAAATTTTGTCAGGGTATCGAGATTAAAATTTTCAAGAAGAGCTTCCGGTAAGAATTTGTTAGCGTGGGTTGCGTTGATTATTAGCTCCCAAATTTTTGGTAATTTAATTAGAAATTTTAATGTAAACAAAATAAATTGTTGTTATAAGTGAAAGTAACAAGGTGTTTTATTAATTAAAGAAAATTGAGAAAAATCCGTCGAAATAGATAAAAGTTATTGGAAAATTAAAAAGTGGAATTTGGAAGCGTCCTTTTTGTGAAAGAATTAAATAGTGCAAGTATTAAAATTTCAATGGGAAAATAAATTACAATTTAAAAATAATAAACAGTGATACAAGTAATTAAAGAACAATTTGAAAGATTCTTCGACAAATAATTTAAATAAAATATAAATTGATAAAAATGGCATACCTGAGCACCATTTTATGATAAAGAGGCAGTTCTGCGAATTTCCGGTTTTTGAAGTGTAGTAATACATCTTGGTGTCAGTGGTTCAGATTCGTATTTGACTGATAATATTGAATTATTTTTCTTCGTGTGATATAATAATAAATCTGTAATAATAAAAGTTGATCAGTTATAATAAAAAAATTAAAATGCTAACAATAAATTAAGATAAAATAATTATCTATTAAAAAGAAAATGTCTAATAAAATAATTACGTACCTGAAAATTGTTATAAAAGAACTTTCTGGGAGAGCACATGGTTTATAAATTTGGAAGATCATTGTTGATACAGCGCACATATCGTTCTATGCACTGGCACTTCACAGAGAAGAAAGAAATTAGTTGGACGATTATTCGACCATCCAGATACATGTAAAGCGCACGCATCGAGGAAGGTTTGGCTGAGAGAAATGAAAATCCCAGATCATCAAGAATCTACTTGAAGTCATCAGATAAGTCGAAAATTTAATTTTAAATTTTGAATAAAGAAGTTGTTTTATTTATTATCGTATGTGCATTGTATGTATTTGTATGTAAATTTAATTCATGGTATTTTGGAAAAATCCATTGCGCATAATTAAATAACTCAATCGAAATTAGGGAATGTCACGTACCATTTCATTAAAAAAATATTCAATTTTAAAAACCCTGAGATGTTTGAAATCAAGAGTTTCATTTCAACTAAATTATTAAAAAAAAATAAAATAATTAAAGTCTCATGCTCTAGAAGAATTTATCATGCTAATAAAAGAATGTCTCATATTTATTAAAACTATTAAAACAAGTTTAGAATGCAAAATCTTTTATTTATTTACAACAATAATCAGTTGCATTATAAAAAAAAAATTAGAACTTAAAAATTAAAACACACAACATTTAATTTTTTTTAACTGAGCTAGCTAATGTCGGGTCATTTATTTAATCTTACTCAAAATTATTATATTCACATATTTAAATTAATTATGAATTTTTATAAATTCTATAATCACAGCATCTTTTTGGCGCCTGGCAACGTGGGGCGTTCTTTTTAACGCCTGGAACGTGCTGTAATTTTTTTGGTTCCCAACTTAAGGGGCCATCTTTTTGTCGCCGAATCAACGTGGGAGCTCGATTGGGTTATTTATGTACAATTAAAGGGTAATTTTTTTTTATAAATTAAGTTGAGGATTATTGAATAATAATTGGGATTATAAAATAATTTATGTGGGGGTTAGATTGGGTTATTTTTTTTGAAGAAAAGTTAAATAATTTTAAAAAGAAATAGAGGAGTAGGAAATATTAATCATGTTGTCCAAGGAAGAAATGAGAATATTTAAGGAATTTGTGAATAAAGGATTTGAAGGAATGAATAAAAACTTTGAAAATATAAATAAAGGTTTGGATAAGTGGAGCGAAGGCATAAAAAATTGGGGAAAGGAGACAAGTGAGGAATTGAAGGATAGTAATGAAAACACTAACAAAAATTTGAAGAGATTAAAGAGAGTAATGAAGATATGAAGAAAGAGATGAAAGAGAGTAGGGAAGATTTTAGTAGAATGGGAGAAAATTTAGAAAAAAGTTTCATTAGAATAGGAGAAAAATTAGACAACAATCATGAAGATAAAGAAGAAATAAATAAAGAATTAGAACAAGAAGTAGAGACAAGTCATGTAGAGATAAATAAAGAATTAAATAAAGAATTAAATGTTGAAGCAGAAAAAAAATGGAATAATACAGAAAAGAATGATTTAATGAATTTACCATCAATACGACTTAGATTGAATAATATTGAATTTGTTACTATTATAGATATGGGGGTTGATTTATCACTTATAAGTGAAGACGTCGTCGTTAATAATTATGAATTATTGGAGAATAATATTGTAATATTTGGGGGGTTTAATCTAATAGATGAAAATAAAATGAAGTTTGGTCGTATTGAGGAAAGGTTGGATTGTGATTTGAATATCAATGAAGTTAAAGTATCTGCGAAACTATTAATTGTTCCGGACATGACGGTCGACATAGTGCTTGGAAGCGATTTTTTTGAATATCATAATATGAGTATAGAAGAGGATTGTCTAATTTATAAAAACATCAAGTTTCCATTGTTAAATAAAGAAAGAAATAATATTTTTAAAATTAATGAAATGAAAGAAGAATTACCCGAAATCAATGAATTATATTTAAATGTTAGTGAGTATCCAGAATCATCCTCAATTATTAATGAAAAAGGAAAGGAGTGTGAAACCCTAATTTATCCAGAGGGGGATAAAGCAGAAATTTTTAATCATCAAGATTTCCCGAAAGAAGAACAAGACTTGGAAGAAGCAGAAAAGAAAAATGAAATAATATTTAATGAAAGAAAAAATGAAGAAAAGAATACAGATTGTGACAAAATAAATAATGGAGAATTAAATAAATATGAAATAAAAAATTGGAATATTGTTAATGGCCTAAATAATGGTAAAGAGCTTGAAATAAGTGAAAATGAAGATCAAATAGAAAGTAAAGTGAAAGAAAAAGAAGAATTTTCAGAAAATAAAATTTATTCGTTGATAGAAAATAAAAAAGAAACCAAAATAAAATCTTCAAGATATAAAAATAATCAAATTTATAATAAAAATCGGAAAGTTAAAATAAAATTTTCAAAGTATAAAATTTATTTGATGTTATTTGAAGATCAACCAAAAGTAAAAATAAAATCTACAAATAATAAAAATTATTCGATGTCAAGGATAAATAAAATAATTACTAAAATGAAATATTTAAATAATATGAACAATTTGAAGAATTTTAAAAACAAAACTAAATGTAAAATAAAAATTTTAAATAATATAAAGTACTCGAAGAATTATAAACATAAAACTAATTGTAAAATAAAAATGTTAAATAATATAAATTATTATGAAAAATTTGAAGACACGAAGAAAGAAAAATTAAAATTATTAAATAATAAAAAGTATCTAAAGAATTTTAAAAATCATACGAAATTTAAAATGAAAATTTTAACTAAAATAAAGAAGATGAAGAATTTTAAACATAAGACTAAATTTAAATTAAAATCATTAAATGATAAAATGTACCCAAGGATTTTTAAAAATAAAGTAAAAGTTAAATTAAAATGGTTAAATAATAAGAAGGATCCTGGGGAATTAAAATACAAAAAGAAAGTTAAAATGAAAATAATAATTAATGAAAAATATCCGGATACCTGTAGAACCAAGAAGAAAGTTAAAATGAAATTAATAAACAATGGAAAATATTCGGATACCTTTGGAAATAAAAAGAAGGTCAAGATGAAATTTATAAAGTACATGAAAGAGCCTGCGCAATTTAAAATTAAGAAGAGGGTGAAAATGAAAGAATTTTTAGATAAAGGCAGGATAGGAGTTAGAGGGGGATATTTTTTTGTTAAGAATGTTACAAGGATTTTTGGGGATTTTAAAATTATTATCGGAAATTTACTCCAGGATCAGCAGATAAAATATTAATTTTGACTGAAATTGTTAGAAGGGGGAGAGTAATTTTTTTTTGTAGTTAATTTTTGCAAAATTTGCAATTTATGATTAGGGGTTTTCAAATTTTGAAAAATTAAAGGGGGATTTATGCTGTGTGTTCTAATTCAAAAATTTATTTTTAAACTTAAAATTGAAAATTATTACTATTTTTTTTATTACTAAGAAAAGTATGAGATTTTATTGAGGTATGAGATTTCTTCGTGGTCTTGTAATTCATTGAAGTTTAATTATATCGACGGTAATGCAGTGGTAATCTTGATTTCTTGTATTTCTTAATAATTAAATGCATTTGAAGTGGCATTGAGATTTTTCCAGGATACTATTCCTAGAATAGAATTGTTTATATTAGTAAAACTTGACTATGAAAAATTATAGCATATATAAAACATGCTAAGGTAATTTAATATTGATGCAAAATAAGCACAATTTAATTAGAATGTAATTTGTTTGACATTTAAAATGGTTTATATAAAATAAGATTTGTAAAAGGACTTATTTAAATGTTTATTGTGAGTCGAACTGTATATAAAAGTTATAAGTTATAGTTAATTAAGGAATTTATTTGTTTTAAAGGTGTTTAATTAAGTTAAATAAGGGTTAAGAATTCAATTAGAAATTTTATTTATTTTGAAGCACCCGATATAATGTGAATTAAATATAAAAATTATTTAGTGCATAAATAGGTCAAGGTTATAATAAAATAAACCAGACAGTTTTTTATAAATACTTAAATGGGGTGTAAGTCAATGACCTGAAATAGACCAAGGGATTCATCGAAAAATGTGAGGTGAGCTTGAATGTAAAAATGTGTTTATTGTATAATTACCAGTTGTAAAATCTATGATTAAGTAAAGTAGATTTTTTGAATTAATTTAAATTGAAAATTTGTATGTAATTTTAAAATAGGAGTAAATTTTGCAAAATGATTTTACCTTTTAAAAAAAGAACCCCTGGGCAAGTTACCTAAATTGAAAGTGCTAAAAATTGTATTGGGATTTCCGATTTTATTTATGTAATCCAGTTGATCTGGAATATGACATTTGTGTAATAGGTGAATAAGGGTGAAATTTAGATTATAGGTGAAGGGGTTCGTAGCTATATTGTAAAACAATGAAAATTTTAATTGTTTCCGGTTTTTCCTTATGTAGAGTATTCTTAAGAGTCATAGTTGTATAGTTTGTTAAATTTTGTCAAGGTATCGAGATTAAAATTTTCAAGAAGAGCTTCCGGTAAGAATTTGTTAGCGTGGGTTGCGTTGATTATTAGCTCCCAAATTTTTGGTAATTTAATTAGAAATTTTAATGTAAACAAAATAAATTGTTGTTATAAGTGAAAGTAACAAGGTGTTTTATTAATTAAAGAAAATTGAGAAAAATCCGTCGAAATAGATAAAAGTTATTGGAAAATTAAAAAGTGGAATTTGGAAGCGTCCTTTTTGTGAAAGAATTAAATAGTGCAAGTATTAAAATTTCAATGGGAAAATAAATTACAATTTAAAAATAATAAACAGTGATACAAGTAATTAAAGAACAATTTGAAAGATTCTTCGACAAATAATTTAAATAAAATATAAATTGATAAAAATGGCATACCTGAGCACCATTTTATGATAAAGAGGCAGTTCTGCGAATTTCCGGTTTTTGAAGTGTAGTAATACATCTTGGCGTCAGTGGTTCAGGTTCATATTTGACTGATAATATTGAATTATTTTTCTTCGTGTGATATAATAATAAATCTGTAATAATAAAAGTTGATCAGTTATAATAAAAAAATTAAATGCTAACAATAAATTAAGATAAAATAATTATCTATTGAAAATAAAATGTCTAATAAAATAATTACGTACCTGAAAATTGTTGTGAAAGAACTTTCTGGGAGAACACATGGTTTATAAATTTGGAAGATCATTGTTGATACAGCGCACATATCGTTCCGTGCACTGGCACTTCACAGAGAAGAAAGAATTGGTTGGACGAGTATTCGACCATCCAGATACACGTAAAGCGCACGCATCGAGGAAGGTTTGGCTGAGAGAAATGAAAATACCAGATCATCAAGAATCTACTTGAAGTCACCAGATAAGTCAAAAATTTAATTTTAAGTTTTGAATAAAGAAGTTGTTTTATTTATTATCGTATGTGCATTTTATGTATTTGTGTTTAAATTTAACTCATGGTATTTTGGAAAAATGCATTGCCCATAATTACATAACTCAATCGAAATTAGGGGAAGTCACGCACCAATTTATTATTAAAATTTTATATTTCAAAACCCTGAGATGTGTAAGATAAATTATAATTTGTTAATTAAAGAATGAAAGTCTCATGCTCTAGAAGAATTATCATGCTAAAAAAAGAATGTCTCATATTTATTAAAACAATTAAAACAAATTTAGAATGCAAATCATTTATTTATTTAAAACAACAATAAGTTGCATTATTGTAAAGTTAGAATCAAAATTAAAACACACCACATTTAATCTTTTTGATTACTGAGCTAGCTAATGTCGGGTCGTTTATTTAATCTTACTCAAAATTATTATATTCAAATATTTAAATTAATTATGAATTTTTATAAATTCATAAATCACAGCAATATATATATATATATATATATATATATATATATATATATATATATATATATATATATATATATATATATATATATATATATATATATATATATATATATATATATATATATATATATATATATATATATATATATATATATATATATATATATATATATATATATATATATATATATATATATATATATATATATATATATATATATATATATATATATATATATATATATATATATATATATATATATATATATATATATATATATATATATATATATATATATATATATATATATATATATATATATATATATATATATATATATATATATATATATATATATATATATATATATATATATATATATATATATATATATATATATATATATATATATATATATATATATATATATATATATATATATATATATATATATATATATATATATATATATATATATATATATATATATATATATATATATATATATATATATATATATATATATATATATATATATATATATATATATATATATATATATATATATATATATATATATATATATATATATATATATATATATATATATATATATATATATATATATATATATATATATATATATATATATATATATATTGCTGTGTGTTCTAATTCAAAAATTTATTTATTAACTTAAAATTAAAAATAATTACTAATGGTTTTATTACTATAAAAGTATGAGATTTTGTTGAGGTATGAGATTTTCTTCGTGGTCTTGTAATTCATTGAAGTTTAATTATAGCGACGGTAATGCAGTGGTAATCTTGATTTCTTGTATTTCTTTAATAATTAAATGCATTTGAAGTGGCATTGAAATTTTTCCAGGATACTATTCCTAGAATAGAATTGTTTATATTAGTAAAACTTGATTATGAAAAAGTATAGCATATATAAAACATGCTAAGGTAATTTAATATTGACGTAAACTATGCATAATTTAACTTGAAGTAAGTTATTTGCCAATAAAAATCGTTTATGTAAAAATATGAGTCGAACTGTGTATAATCTTAAAAAAGAAATCCTTATTTAAGATGTTATTTGTGTTAAAAGAGTGTCGTTATGTTAAATAGGAGTTAAGAATTCTATTAGAAATGTATTGATTTTGAAAAACATTATAATATTAATTTTTAAATATAAATGTAATTGTTGCATAAATAGGTCAAGGTGATAATTTAGCCAGACAGTTTTTATTTTATTTAATACTTATATGGGGTAGAAGTCAGTGACCTAATTTAGATAAAATCAAGGAGTTCATAGAAATTATTGAGGTGGACTTATATATAAAAATGTGTTTATTGTATAATTACAAATTGTAAAATCTAATGATAAAGTCATTAGATTATATTGGATGTCTTTTGAAATGAAAAATTGTATTTAATTATAATATAAGTGGAAAATTTTCATGAGTGAGATTACCGTGTAATTACACATTGGTATGGAATAGATAGTGCTGGGGATTGCCAGTTTTTATCATATTTGATTTTGATATATTACCGTTGATTTGGAATATGACATTTATGTAACAGGTGATTAGAGGTGAAATTTGGAAATTATTGAGAAATATGGTCGCTGGTGTCGAGATTAAAATTTGTAAAACAATGGGAATTATAATTGTTTCCGGTTTATTGTTATGTAAAGTATACTTAAGGGTTATAATTGTATAATTTGTAAAATTTGTCTGAGGGTACGAGGCTATCAGACAGATTTTTCAAGGAGCTTCCGGTAAGAATTTGGTTGGCGGGGTTGCGTTTTTAATTGCTCTCGAAAAATGTACATAATTAGTGTTAAAATGGTTAATTAAAATTATTAAAAGTATACCAAATTAATTACAATAATGTGTTTTATTATTTAAAGAAAAAGAAGTAAGATTTACCGTATAATTAAAAAGTTATCAGCGATTTGAAATAAGGTGAATTGGAAGCGTCATTACCTGAGAAATATTTGTGGCGTCAGTATAAATTTAGAATCAGCGTCTCTCCGAATCAGATGATATTCTTCGTGGTTTTATATCTACGCTAAAAGATAAAAAAAAAAAAAGTTTATTTAATTAGTGATTAAAAGTGAAAATAATTAATTATTATAAAATTAAACAAAATATTCCAAATATTAAAATTTAACAGAAAATAAAGAAAAACTAATTTTGAAACAACAAACAGTGATTATAAATAATATATAAATAAAAAAAAAAAAAAATATTAAGGAAAGAAGAATATGAACTTACCAGTGTTTTAAAAAGAAAATACAATTTTAAAAACAGCACATATCATTGTTGGTTGGAATGCACACGAGAAATGAACACAAGTTACAACAGTTGGTTGGGTCCAAAACACTCCAGAGAAATGCGCATTAGATTTGGATGTTAAAAATGCAGACATCAACTATCCCGAGCTCCAGAGAAGAATGTCGTCAAAAGCTAAGTTAATAATTTTAGATCTCATTGAATAAAGAACTTTGTTTTATTTATTTTAAGATGTATAAAATTGTTTTCAATTTTAATTTATGGTGAGGTGTTTATGTATAAATTTAGTAGGTGGTGTTCTGGAAACTTTCATGTCCATGTTTCAAATAACCCTTTCGAAAATAGTGAAGCTGCGTCATGTGCAAGAAATTAAATTTATCCCTGAGATTATTTAAAATAAATAATGAATTTATTTCAATCAAGTATTTAAATATTATGAATTTAGTAAGGGTCTCATGCTTTGGAAAATAAATTCCCATGCTTATAAATTTATTTGAAATTTATTTTTTTATAGAAATGCTTAAAACTAAATTAAAACACACAGCATTTGATTATATTAATTGTATTACTGAGCTAGCAAAAGTGGGTCAAAAATAAATAATAATTCAAAGTTTACAAAATTTATGATTTTTCAAATGTTTGGAATTTTAAAAATTATAAAAAGAATTTTTCAAAATTCTTATTTCACAGCATCTTTTTGGCTTAACCAACGTGGGGCTATTTGAATTTATTAATTTTAAGATTATGGGTTTAATAATTAAAACCTATAATCACAGCATCTTTTTGACGATCCCAACGTGGGGCGTTTTATAATTATTTATATTCAAAACTTTAAATTAATTATGAATTTTTATAATTCATAATTCACAGCATCTTTTTGGCGCCTGGCAACGTGGGGCGTTCTTTTTAACGCCTGGAACGTGCTGTAATTTTTTTTTGGGTTCTTAAATTAGGGCCATCTTTTTGTCGCCGAATCAACGTGGGAGCTCGATTGGGTTATTTATGTACAATTGAAGGATTCATTATGAATAATTAAAGATTTAAATAATATTTGAGTGTATAAAATATTGATGAATAATTAAATAAAAAGAAAAGAGAAGTAGGAGTAAGAAAGCTAAAATGGATCCAAACAAGAGTAATAAAGAAGAAAGAACAATTTTAGAAGAAATGTTGAAAATGTTAATTAATAAAAAGCCAACTTTAGAAGAGATAAAGAACTTACTAAGGGAAGTGTTGAAATTGCAGTCAACAAACAATGAGGATATATTTATAAAAAAACAAAATATTTTGAAAAAACTCAAGGATATTAGTGAGAATAAGGTAAACGAGATAGCGGAAATGTATAAAAAAGGTGACCATCATTATGAAGAAAGAAAAAAAGGGTTGGAAAAGTGGAGTAAAAATTATAGAGAAAGTATTAGAAAAACAGGCAAATTGACTGATAAATTTGAATATTGTACTGAAGAACTATACCGAGATTTGAAAAAGTGGAGGGACAATTTTGATGGAAATATTAATAATTGGAATAATATCAATCAAAACAAATTAAGGGAAATAATAAGAAAATTTGACGATTGTTCTGAAGAAATAAAGAAAGATTTGGATAAATGGAATAAATATTTTGATGAATTCTATGATAAATGGTTAGATGATATAAATAAAATTATTGATGAAAAGAATAGGATGGAAAATACGGTGAAAGAAAATGTTCATAAATTAGAAGAAAAATTAGACAACAATTATGGAAAAGTGGAAGATACAAAGGAGAAATTAGTACAAGAAGTAGAGACAGATCATGTGGAGATAAATAAAGAATTAAATAAAGAATTAAATGTGGAAGCAGAAAAAAAATGGAATAATACAGAAAAGAATGATTTAATTAATTTACCATCAATACGACTTAGATTGAATAATATTGAATTTGTTACAATAATAAATATGGGGAATGAATTATCACTTATAAGTGAAGACGTCGTTATGAATAATTATGAATTATTGGAGAATAATATTATAATAATAGGGGGGGATAATCGAATAGATGAAAATAAAATGAAGTTTGGTCGTATTGAGGAAAGATTGGATTGTGATTTGAATATCAATGAAGTTAAAGTATCTGCGAAACTATTAATTGTTCCGGACATGATTGTCGACATGGTGCTTGGAAGCGATTTTTTAGAATATCACGGTATGATTATTGAAGAAGATTGTCTAATTTATAAGAACAACATATTTCCATGTATAAATAAAGAACAGAATAACAATTTTAAAAATAATGAAATGAAAGAAGAATTACTACCAGAAATGAAGGAGTCATATTTAAATTTTAAAAAGTGTCCAGAATCATCCTCAAATAATAATAAAGAAGAAAAGGAGTGTGAAATCCTAATGTATCCAGAGGGGGATAAAACAGAATGTTTTAAGCAACATCAAGATTTCCCGAAAGAACAAATTGATTTAGAAAAATCATTAAATAAAAATGAAATAAAATTAAATAAAAGTAAATATGAAGAAAATAATACAGATTGTGACAAAATAAATAATGGAGAATTAAATCAAAGTGAAAATAAGGAATCAGAGTTGGAAGAATCATTAAATAAAAATGAGATAAATTTTACTAAAAGTAAATATGAATTAAAAAATAGTAATATTGTCAATGACCCAAATATTCGTAAAGAGCTTGAAATAAGTAAAGATAAAGATCAAATAGAGAATAACGTAAAGGAAAAGGAAGAATTTTCAGAAAATAAAATTTATTCATGGATAGAGAAAAAAAAAGAAACCAAAATAAAATCTTCAAAATATAAAAATAATCAAATTTATAATAAAAATCGGAAAGTTAAAATAAAATTTTCAAAGTATAAAATTTATTTGATGTTATTTGAAGATCAACCAAAAGTAAAAATAAAATCTACAAATAATAAAAATTATTCGATGTCAAGGATAAATAAAATAATTACTAAAATGAAATATTTAAATAATATAAGCAATTTGAAGAAATTTAAAAATAAAACTAAATGTAAAATAAAAATTTTAAATAATATAAAGTACTTGAAGAGTATTAAAAATAATACGAAATTTAAAATGAAATTTTTAATTAATACAAAGTATTTGGAGAATTTTAAACATAAGACTAAAGTTAAATTAAAATTATTAAATGATAAAATATATCCAGAGAATTTTAAAAATAAAACAAAAGTTAAATTAAAGTGGTTAAATAATAAAAAGTGGCCAGAACATTTTAAACAAAAAGCTAAAATTAAATTAAAATTTTTAAACAACAAGGAGGATCCTGGCAAATTAAAATACAAGAAGAAAGTTAAAATGAAAATAATAATTAATGAAAAATATCTGGATACCTGCAGAAACAAAAAGAAGGTGAAAATGAAAATTTCAAATAATAAAATTAATGCGAAGGCCTTAGAAAATAAAAAGAAGGTCAAGATGAAATTTATAAATTATATGAAAGAGCCTGCGCAATTTAAAATTAAGAAGAGGGTGAAAATGAAAGAATTTTTAGATAAAGGCAGGATAGGAGTTAGAGGGGGATATTTTTTAGTTAAGAATATTACAAGGATTTTTGGGGGATTTTAAATTATTATCGGAAATTTACTCCAGGATTAGCAGATAAATTATTAATTTTTGACTGAAATTGTTAGAAGGGGGAGAATGATTTTGTTGTTAATTTTCGCAAAATTTGCAATTTATAATTAGGGGTTTTCAAATTTTGAAAAATTAAAGGGGGATTTATGCTGTGTGTTCTAATTCAAAAATTTATTTATTAACTTAAAATTAAAAATAATTACTAATGGTTTTATTACTATAAAAGTATGAGATTTTGTTGAGGTATGAGATTTTCTTCGTGGTCTTGTAATTCATTGAAGTTTAATTATAGCGACGGTAATGCAGTGGTAATCTTGATTTCTTGTATTTCTTTAATAATTAAATGCATTTGAAGTGGCATTGAAATTTTTCCAGGATACTATTCCTAGAATAGAATTGTTTATATTAGTAAAACTTGATTATGAAAAAGTATAGCATATATAAAACATGCTAAGGTAATTTAATATTGACGTAAACTATGCATAATTTAACTTGAAGTAAGTTATTTGCCAATAAAAATCGTTTATGTAAAAATATGAGTCGAACTGTGTATAATCTTAAAAAAGAAATCCTTATTTAAGATGTTATTTGTGTTAAAAGAGTGTCGTTATGTTAAATAGGAGTTAAGAATTCTATTAGAAATGTATTGATTTTGAAAAACATTATAATATTAATTTTTAAATATAAATGTAATTGTTGCATAAATAGGTCAAGGTGATAATTTAGCCAGACAGTTTTTATTTTATTTAATACTTATATGGGGTAGAAGTCAGTGACCTAATTTAGATAAAATCAAGGAGTTCATAGAAATTATTGAGGTGGACTTATATATAAAAATGTGTTTATTGTATAATTACAAATTGTAAAATCTAATGATAAAGTCATTAGATTATATTGGATGTCTTTTGAAATGAAAAATTGTATTTAATTATAATATAAGTGGAAAATTTTCATGAGTGAGATTACCGTGTAATTACACATTGGTATGGAATAGATAGTGCTGGGGATTGCCAGTTTTTATCATATTTGATTTTGATATATTACCGTTGATTTGGAATATGACATTTATGTAACAGGTGATTAGAGGTGAAATTTGGAAATTATTGAGAAATATGGTCGCTGGTGTCGAGATTAAAATTTGTAAAACAATGGGAATTATAATTGTTTCCGGTTTATTGTTATGTAAAGTATACTTAAGGGTTATAATTGTATAATTTGTAAAATTTGTCTGAGGGTACGAGGCTATCAGACAGATTTTTCAAGGAGCTTCCGGTAAGAATTTGGTTGGCGGGGTTGCGTTTTTAATTGCTCTCGAAAAATGTACATAATTAGTGTTAAAATGGTTAATTAAAATTATTAAAAGTATACCAAATTAATTACAATAATGTGTTTTATTATTTAAAGAAAAAGAAGTAAGATTTACCGTATAATTAAAAAGTTATCAGCGATTTGAAATAAGGTGAATTGGAAGCGTCATTACCTGAGAAATATTTGTGGCGTCAGTATAAATTTAGAATCAGCGTCTCTCCGAATCAGATGATATTCTTCGTGGTTTTATATCTACGCTAAAAGATAAAAAAAAAAAAAGTTTATTTAATTAGTGATTAAAAGTGAAAATAATTAATTATTATAAAATTAAACAAAATATTCCAAATATTAAAATTTAACAGAAAATAAAGAAAAACTAATTTTGAAACAACAAACAGTGATTATAAATAATATATAAATAAAAAAAAAAAAAAATATTAAGGAAAGAAGAATATGAACTTACCAGTGTTTTAAAAAGAAAATACAATTTTAAAAACAGCACATATCATTGTTGGTTGGAATGCACACGAGAAATGAACACAAGTTACAACAGTTGGTTGGGTCCAAAACACTCCAGAGAAATGCGCATTAGATTTGGATGTTAAAAATGCAGACATCAACTATCCCGAGCTCCAGAGAAGAATGTCGTCAAAAGCTAAGTTAATAATTTTAGATCTCATTGAATAAAGAACTTTGTTTTATTTATTTTAAGATGTATAAAATTGTTTTCAATTTTAATTTATGGTGAGGTGTTTATGTATAAATTTAGTAGGTGGTGTTCTGGAAACTTTCATGTCCATGTTTCAAATAACCCTTTCGAAAATAGTGAAGCTGCGTCATGTGCAAGAAATTAAATTTATCCCTGAGATTATTTAAAATAAATAATGAATTTATTTCAATCAAGTATTTAAATATTATGAATTTAGTAAGGGTCTCATGCTTTGGAAAATAAATTCCCATGCTTATAAATTTATTTGAAATTTATTTTTTTATAGAAATGCTTAAAACTAAATTAAAACACACAGCATTTGATTATATTAATTGTATTACTGAGCTAGCAAAAGTGGGTCAAAAATAAATAATAATTCAAAGTTTACAAAATTTATGATTTTTCAAATGTTTGGAATTTTAAAAATTATAAAAAGAATTTTTCAAAATTCTTATTTCACAGCATCTTTTTGGCTTAACCAACGTGGGGCTATTTGAATTTATTAATTTTAAGATTATGGGTTTAATAATTAAAACCTATAATCACAGCATCTTTTTGACGATCCCAACGTGGGGCGTTTTATAATTATTTATATTCAAAACTTTAAATTAATTATGAATTTTTATAATTCATAATTCACAGCAATATATATATATATATATATATATATATATATATATATATATATATATATATATATATATATATATATATATATATATATATATATATATATATATATATATATATATATATATATATATATATATATATATATATATATATATATATATATATATATATATATATATATATATATATATATATATATATATATATATATATATATATATATATATATATATATATATATATATATATATATATATATATATATATATATATATATATATATATATATATATATATATATATATATATATATATATATATATATATATATATATATATATATATATATATATATATATATATATATATATATATATATATATATATATATATATATATATATATATATATATATATATATATATATATATATATATATATAAATATATATGTTAGCTTCTAAATAGGGTAGGGCTCACAAACAAACACGATTTCAACTTAACCACGCTTTTATTCCTTTTCTACGGTTTTTACAAAAACTAATAATCGAACATTCAACTCTACGCAGACTCCGACTCTTCTCCCGAACTGCTTCCTGCGTCTCCTAGCCTGCGCCGGTTCCCTTGGTTCCCTTCGGGGGGGTTCGGCGGTAGTCGGTAAGGCGGGCAATTTAAAAAGCATGTTAACACGGCCATTCTGACTTCGGAGCGTCCTCGCGCCGGGAGAAAACTGCAACAAGAATCACACGCAGAACAATTAGGTCACGCAAAACCTGATACGTGCCGTTTTATTTATCATGGGGTTGCCACGACAGTATTACGGATGTGGGCTCTGGCTTTATGAGCTCGTCACAATGAGTCATTAGGAATCTGGGAAATTCTTTGGTGATGAGCAATCACCACCTGGTTGTATGTGATAAACGTGATATGGTTGCTCATATGGGATCCTGGGATCACCGCGTCATTTTCATTTTTTTTTTTTTATTCAATTTTATTTTGTGGGATCGCCACGCTATCATTTATTCAACTTTACTTTGTGGGATCGCCACGTCATCCTTTATTTAACTTTACTTTGTGGGATCGCCACGTCATCATTTATTTATTTTTATTTTTATTTTGTGGGATCGCCACAACTGATTATTAAACTTTTGAGGTTCTTTAGTTTTGTGGGATTGTCACAAAACTGTAACATTGCCAGAATGGCTGCTTACATAATATGTGGGATTGCCACAAAAACATTCATTCGTTAACCGCGGTACAGGATTGCTGCACCCATGTAAATAAATACTCACAAGTCTTTTGTTTACGTAGAACCTGTATCTGCATTCGCGGGCCACTGCCGCAGTTGTTCATGCGCTGCCACTGTGGTACGCTTCCCTTTCTTCCAGAGAAGATAACGTTCATTCGGCAGGAGTTTACGGACAATGAAAGGTCCACTGTATTTTTGCTTTAATTTTCCACCTCCCGCTACTTGGGAGTCTTCTACTGCTACAAAATCGCCAACTGCGAACAACTTGGCTGCGTAACGCGAACTATTAAATTGCTTAGCTCGCTCGTTTTCGATATGGATCATTCGACCTTGTGCTCGCGTCACGGCCTTGTCTGGATCAACATAACCTTCCGTTGACACATCTGCTAGGAATTGCTGAGTGGCCGGCAATCTCGGATTTGTTCCGCATTGCAATATCGTGGGCGCAAAGCCCGTGGAGGAATGCACGGTGGTGTTGATGTTATTTTCAATATCGGATAAGACTGTCACCCATGTTTTTTCCTTTTCTGCAGTGAGGGTGGCTCGGAGTAAGTTGAAGACGGTCCGCATGACACGCTCAACTTTTCCATTTCCGCGCGGCATGCCAGTTGCAATGAGATGCAGTTGCACTCCCTGCTCACTTAGGAAGTTTTTAAACATTATGGAGGTGAACGCAGCCTCTCGGTCTGCGATAATACGCCGGGGTTTTCCCAACTTCTCGAAGACTGATTGCAGTGCTCCGATCGAGTCTTCCGTGGTTTTTTTCTTGATTGGTTTCAGACTGCAATATTTCGAAAAGGCGTCGACTATTACCAATATTTGGGTGCATTCGCGTGACTTCGCCAACGGGCCTGCATGGTCAATATGCCACGTGTCCAAGGTATGCTTTGGGGTGTTTCCCTTTTGCCACAAACCAGCTCTGCGCCCGGTGTGAGATTTTCCCAGAACACATGCGCGGCAGTTTCGAATGTACTTTTTGAGACACTGGCCCATCTTAGGCCAAAATAAATCTTCGCGCATCTTAGCGATGCCCTTGTCCCAACCGATATGCGATGATTGGTCGTGATACAGACACATCGTGCGTAATCGCGCAGCTACTGGAACAAAACACTTTGGAAACTTGTCTTTTGTTACCACCATGCCGTCCCGCACTGCGTAGTCATTATATTCGCCTGGTTTTTCACGCACTTTTCTGCAAAATTCGTCTGCCTCTTGAAAATCTCGTAACGTTTCATCGCTGGCTACACGGAATTGTTCTGTTGTTTTCACAACACACACATTTTCAATCGGGTTTCGACTAAGGTAGTCCACATGGGCCATTTTCTGTCCCGGCCGATACTCGATAGAAAAGTCGTAATCTTGAAGCTTAACCCACCAGCGGGCTACCCTTGGATGTAAGGTTTTCTTTAGTGCCGTTGCTCGCACAGAATTACAGTCAGTGTACACCGTAAAATGCACTCCGTATAAATAATGACGAAAATGTTCAACAGCGTCAACAATTACCAAAGTCTCTAGGTCATATGAGTGGTACTTGGACTCCGGTTCTGTAGTGCGCCTGCTATAATAAGCGACGGGACGAGTGACACCATCTTCTTTTTGCAACAAAGCGGCCCCAATGCCTATAGCACTAGCATCCGTGTGCACTTCGCATTCCAAGCTTGGATTAAAAATCCTCAGTGCCGGTTGGTCGGTTAGTTTCTTGATGATGAGTTGTCTAGCACGCTCGCACTCCTCGGACCACTGAAACGCTTGATTTTTTCGCAATAAAGCAGATATCGGCGCTGTGATAATTGAGAACCCTTGAATAAACCGCCGAAAGTAGCTGGCTAGGCCCATTAGTTGCCGTACGCCTTTCACGTCTTTAGGAGGCGATGTCTGCGTGAGGGCAACCACTTTTCGCGAACTGGGGCGCACTGTACCATTCCCCAGAGTTAGACCCAGATATTCGGTCTCCGAAGCAAAAAATGTACACTTCTCATAGTTCAAGCGAAAACCTGCTATGGCTAAGGCATTCATCACATTCTCTAAATTTCTGAACCCTTCTTCTATTGTCGTTGATGGAACCAACACATCATCGATATAAACGTAGGCTTGTGTTCCTTTCAACTCTCCCAGTGCCGTATCAATGGCCCTTTGGTAGACGGCCGGTGAATTCACATACCCGAAAGGGACCCGATTGAACTCGTATAATCCATCAGGAGTTACAAAGGCGAAAATGTGCTTACAGTTTTCCTCAATCTCCATTTGATAGAAACCAGATTTCATGTCCAGGGTTGTGAAATAGCGAGCCTGGCATAACGCATCAATTTGGTCAAGGATAAGCGGTAAGGGGTAACGTTCCTTTACGGCCTTTTTGTTTAGATCTCGAAAATCCACACACATGCGCACCCCGCCCTGTCGCTTCTTCACAAGAACGATGGGGCTCGCGTATTCTGAATGGCTTTCGCGGATAATGCCGCCTTGCAGTAATTCGCGAACAATTTGTTGGACTTGCACTCTTTCGGCGTAAGCTAGGCGTCGCGGTCGGTATGCCACAGGGATATCGTCTTTTAGTTTGGCTGTCATCTTTCCCGTCATAACATGATCAGGTGTTTTCTCATGACAATCTTGCAGCAGTTGCGTGAGTTTAGCTACACTCTGCTTGTCCAATCCTGACACTTTTATATTACACAAGTTGTTACTGTTCGCGACGGTCAGCACTTTGGGGATATTGAACAGGTCATGTTGTAATTCTAGTCCGTCAGCGCCTTTCACGACCTTTATGTGACGTAATCCTATAACGTCCCAGCCGATAATAGCGTCTAAATTTGAGGGCATGACATCATCAGGCACGATGGTAAACAAAACTTCTATAGTTGCAGCCGGCAAAACCGCGATAGCCTTACACGTGCCGGTGCCGTAAACATTTTTACTGCTGAGCCCAGACAAAACACGCACTTCTGGTTGAACCGAGACATTGAGTCTAGCAGCGGCAGTTCCCCTCAAAATTGAAATGTCGGCGCCACTATCGATGAGGTAGTTGAACTGCATCGCTTCGTTGTTGCACAGAAGAGTGGCAACGGGAGACGCGGCCAGGTTGCGACCTCGTCTAATCAGCATGATTTTGCCGGGCTTACCATACTTAAACCAGCAATTTTGCTCCAAGTGTCCTGTTTTTTTGCAATGTGGGCAGGTCGGTGATCCATCCTCCTTTTTCTTGTCCGCTTGACCTCTCCTGGGTTCGTCTTTGTTCCTCGGGGGTGCATGGCAGTCATCTTTCCGATGTCCAATTCGACCGCAATTAAAGCAAGCCCCTTTTATTCCTCTTGAAGTTGACGCATTCTGTCGACGATCACGTAGCTTAGCTGTATTGGTTGTACTTACACCATCAGCTGACCGCGGGTTCGGTGCAGTACGGTGTTTCTGGCGGCGAGCATCGAATTCGCCGAGTAATTTCAAGAGCTCTCGCTCCGTCTTCGGCTGTTGAATGCGGATCGAAGCTTGAGCTTCGGAATGGTCCAACCCAAACTCCACCATACTCACAATCGTGTTCCACGGTAAGTTGTCATGGAAGCGATGAATAATACGAAGCTTCTGAATGCCATAGTCGCTCAAAGAATCGCATTCTCGGCTTCTTAATGTCGCAGCGGTATACGCCCGCGCACCTGGAGTTTCGCGATCAGGAAATGCAATTATTAGGTCTTTACAGAAATCGTTCCACGTACGCCGCACTGGTCTCCAATCGCAATAATAACGATGGGCCCGGTCTTTCAATGCTTCTCCTGCTTTAACTATCATGAGTACATCGCCCACGCGTAGTTCGTCCTTCAGTTTAGACGCATCATCTAGCCACTCCTCTATTGAGTAGCTACTTGTGTCCGGATTGAATTCCGCCAATCGGAATGAAAGAGACGATGGGGTTAACGCCTGCGCGCTCAAACCATCTGCTGCGGGTGAAGCTGAATTAGGCGTTGGCCCGGTCGCCATGTTGGAATGGCGGGATAATTGTGCCAACTGCTCCTGTTGGGCCGCAACTAGCGATACCAATGTTTCTTGCCATTGAACCTTCGGTCGTTTTGAGGGGGTAGGGTTCTTTTCATGTTCACTGTCTTCTGACGTGCTGCCTGCGTTATTGTCGTCGGACGGATCTGCCTGTTTGTCCGCCATGTTTGGCACGAAGTTCGCACTTTTCTTCTTAAATTGGGGTTGGTGGTGCTGCGAATCCCACTTCTGATGTTAGCTTCTAAATAGGGTAGGGCTCACAAACAAACACGATTTCAACTTAACCACGCTTTTATTCCTTTTCTACGGTTTTTACAAAAACTAATAATCGAACATTCAACTCTACGCAGACTCCGACTCTTCTCCCGAACTGCTTCCTGCGTCTCCTAGCCTGCGCCGGTTCCCTTGGTTCCCTTCGGGGGGGTTCGGCGGTAGTCGGTAAGGCGGGCAATTTAAAAAGCATGTTAACATATATTGCTGTGAAATAAGAATTTTGAAAAATTCCTTTTTATAATTTTTTAAAAATTCCAAACATTTGAAAAATCATAAATTTTGTAAACTTTGAATTATTATTTATTTTTGACCCACTTTTGCTAGCTCAGTAATACAATTAATATAATCAAATGCTGTGTGTTTTAATTTAGTTTTAAGCATTTTTATAAAAAAATAAATTTCAAATAAATTTATAAGCATGGGAATTTATTTTCCAAAGCATGAGACCCTTACTAAATTCATAATATTTAAATACTTGATTGAAATAAATTCATTATTTATTTTAAATAATCTCAGGGATAAATTTAGTTTCTTGTACATGATGTAGCTTCACTATTTTCGAAAGGGTTATTTGAAACATTGACATTAAAGTTTCCAGAATACCATCTACTAAATTTAAACATAAACACCTCACCATAAATTAAAATTGAAAACAATTTTATACATCTTAAAATAAATAAAACAAAGTTCTTTATTCAATGAGATCTAAATTTATTAACTTAGCTTTTGACGACATTCTTCTCTGGAGCTCCGGATAGTTGATGTCTGCATTTTAACATCCAAATCTAATGCGCATTTTTCTGGAGTGTTCTGGACCCAACCAACTGTTGTAACTTGTGTTCATTTCTCGTGTGCATTCCAACCAACGATGATATGTGCTGTTTTTAAAATTGTATTTTCTATTTAAAACACTGGTAAGTTCATATTCTTCTTTCCTTAATATTTTTTTTTTTATTTATTTATTATTTATAATCACTGTTTGTTGTTTCAAAATTAGTTTTTCTTTATTTTCTGTTAAATTTTAATATTTGGAATATTTTGTTTAATTTTATAATAATTAATTATTTCCACTTTTAATCACTAATTAAATAAACTTTTTTTTATCTTTTAGCTTTGATATAAAACCACGAAGAATATCATCTGATTCGGAGAGACGCTGATTCTAAATTTCTACTGACGCCACAAATATTTCTCAGGTAATGACGCTTCCAATTCACCTTATTTCAAATCGCTGATAACTTTTTAATTATACGGTAAATCTTACTTCTTTTTCTTTAAATAATAAAACACATTATTGTAATTAATTTGGTATACTTTTAATAATTTTAATTAACCATTTTAACACTAATTATTTACATTTATCGAGAGCAATTAAAAACGCAACCCACGCTAACAAAATTCTTACCGGAAGCTTCAAATCTGGCTAAAAGCCTCGATACCCCAGACAAAATTTACAAATTATACAATTATAACCCTTAAGTATACTTAACATAATGATAAACCGGAAACAATTAAACTTTCCATTGTTTTACAAAATAGCTAGGAAGAAGTCGCTCTAAAATTATAGAGACATCCAAAATTCACCCCTATTCACATTTACATAAATGTCATATTCCAAATCAACGGTAATATATCAAAATCAAATGTGATAAAAACTGGAAAACCCCAGTATTATTTACTTCCATACCAATGTGTAATTACACGGTAATCTCACTCATGAAAAATTTCCATTTATATTATAATTAAATACAATTTTTCATTTTAAATGACACCCAATATAATCTAATGACTTTATCATTAGATTTTACAATTTGTAATTATACAATAAACACATTTTTATATATAAGCCCACCTCAATAATTTCTATGAACTCCTTGATTTTATCTAAATTAGGCCACTGACTTCTACCCCATATAAGTATTAAATAAAATAAAAACTGTCTGGCTAAATGATCACCTTGACCTATTTATGCAACAAATTACATTTATATTTAAAAATTAATATTATAATGTTCTACAAAATCAATACATTTCTAATAGAATTCTTAACCCTTATTTAACATAACGACACACTTTTAACACGAATAACATCTTAAATAAGGATTTCGTTTTAAGATTATACACAGTTCGACTCATATTTTTACATAAACGATTTTTATTGGCAAACAACTTAATTCAAGTTAAATTATGCATAGTTTGCGTCAATATTAAATTACCTTAGCATGTTTTATATATGCTATAATTTTTCATAGTCAAGTTTTACTAATATAAACAATTCTATTCTAGGAATAGTATCCTGGAAAAATCTCAATGCCACTTCAAATGCATTTAATTATTAAGAAATACAAGAAATCAAGATTACCACTGCATTACCGTCGATCTAATTAAACTTCAATGAATTACAAGACCACGAAGAAATCTCATACCTCAACAAAATCTCATACTTTTTTTAGTAATAAAAAAAATAGTAATAATTTTTTAATTTTAAGTTTAAAAATAAATTTTTGAATTAGAACACACAGCATAAATCCCCCTTTAATTTTTCAAAATTTGAAAACCACTAATCATAAATTGCAAATTTTGCAAAAATTAACAATTCAAAAAAAATCACTCTCCCCCTTCTAACAATTTCATTCAAAATTAATATTTTATCTGTTAATCCTGGAGTAAATTTCCGATAATAATTTAAAATCCCCAAAAATCCTCTTAGCATTCTTAAATAAAATATCCCCCTCTAACTTCTATCCTGCCTTTATCTAAAAATTCTTTCATTTTCACCCTCTTCTTAAATTTAAATTGCGCAGGCTCTTTCATATAATTTATAAATTTCATCTTGACCTTCTTTTTATTTACAAAGGTATCCGAATATTTTCCATTGTTTATTAATTTCATTTTAACTTTCTTCTTGTATTTTAAATTTCCTGGATCCTTTTTATTATTTAAAATTTTTAATTTAATTTTCGCTTTTTGTTTAAAATGTTCTGGCCACTTTTTATTATTTAACCACTTTAATTTAACTTTTGCTTTATTTTTAAAAATCTCAGGATACATTTTATCATTTGATAATTTTAATTTAACTTTAGTCTTATGTTTAAAATTCTCCAAATACTTTGTATTCATTAAAAATTTCATTTTAAATTTCGTATTATTTTTAACATTCTTCAAGTAATTTACATTATTTAATATTTTCATTTTGGTCTTCTTTTTATTTATCCTTGATTCCAAAAACTTTGTATTATTTAAATATTTCATTTTAGTAATTATTTTATTTATCACTGACATCGGATAATTTTTATAATTTGTAAATTTTAATTTTACTTTTGGCTGATTTTCCAATAACATTAAATAAATTTCGTATTTTGAAATTTTTGTTTTAATTTTCTGACTTTTAAAATAAATTTGATTTTTCTTTCCACTTTCGATCAACGAATAAATCTTATTTTCTGAAAATTCTTCCTTTTCCTTTACTTTATTTTGTATTTGATTTTCATCTATACTTATTTCAAGCTCTATACCATTATTTAGGTCATTACCAATATTACCATTTTTTAATTCACTTTGATTCAATTCTGCTTTATTTATTTCGTCACCATTTGTATTCTTTATTTCATATTTACTTTCAGTTAATTTAATTTCATTTTCATTTAATGCTTCTTCCAAGTCTGGTTCTTCTTTCGGGAAATTTTTCTGTTGTATATGAACTTCTGTTTTATCCCCAAAATTAGGGTTTCACACTCCTTTTCTTCTTTATTAATCTTTGAGGATGATTCTGTACACTCATTAACATTCAAATATAATTCATTGATTTCGGGTAATTCTTCCTTTACTTCATTACTTTTAAAATTATTACTCTGTTCTTTGTTTAAAAATGGAAATTTGATGTTTTTATAAATTAGACAATCCTCTTCAATAATCATTTTATGATATTCTAAAAAATCGCTTCCCAGCACCATGTCGACAATCATGTCCGGAACAATTAATAGTTTTGCAGATACTTTAACTTCATTGATATTCAAATCACAATCCAACCTTTCCTCAATACGACCAAACTTCATTTTATTTTCATCTATCAAATTAAGCCCCCCAAATATTACAATATTATTCTCCAATAATTCGTAATTATTAACGACGACGTCTTCACTTATAAGTGATAAATCAACCCCCATATCTATAATAGTAACAAATTCAATATTATTCAATCTAAGTCGTATTGATGGTACATTAATTAAATCATTTTTATCTGTATTATTCCATTTTTTTTCTGCTTCAACATTTAATTCTTTATTTGCTTCTTTATTTAACTCCACATGACCTGTCTCCATTTCTTGTACTAATTTCTCCTTCGTATCCTCCACTTTTCCATAATTGTTGTCTAATTTTTCTCCTAATTTAATGAAACTTTTTTCTACATTCTTTCCCATTCTACCAAAATCATTCTTCATGTCTTTATCTGTATCTTTTATTATTTTATTTGTATCCTTCAATTCCTTACTTTTCTTGTTTCTTTGTTCCCTACTCTCTTTCATCTCTTTCTTCATATCTTCCCTACTCTCCTTAATCTCTTTCTTCATATCTTCCCTACTCTCCTTAATCTCTTTCTTCATATCAATCATCATATTCATCATCATCTTCATCATTTCAATTTTTTCCCTCTTCTTGTCTGAATCCATTTTTTTTATTTTCTACTTTTACTCCTCTTTTCTTTTAATTATTCATAAATATTTTATACACTCAATTATTATTTATTTAAACATCAACTTTAATTAAACAACTTTAACCCTTCAATTATACATAAATAACCCAATCGAGCTCCCACGTTGATTCGGCGACAAAAAGATGGCCCTAATTTAAGAACCAAAAAAAATTACAGAACGTTCCAAGCGTTAAAAAGAACGCCCCACGTTGCCAGGCGCCAAAAAGATGCTGTGAAATAAGAATTTTGAAAAATTCCTTTTTATAATTTTTTAAAAATTCCAAACATTTGAAAAATCATAAATTTTGTAAACTTTGAATTATTATTTATTTTTGACCCACTTTTGCTAGCTCAGTAATACAATTAATATAATCAAATGCTGTGTGTTTTAATTTAGTTTTAAGCATTTTTATAAAAAAATAAATTTCAAATAAATTTATAAGCATGGGAATTTATTTTCCAAAGCATGAGACCCTTACTAAATTCATAATATTTAAATACTTGATTGAAATAAATTCATTATTTATTTTAAATAATCTCAGGGATAAATTTAGTTTCTTGTACATGATGTAGCTTCACTATTTTCGAAAGGGTTATTTGAAACATTGACATTAAAGTTTCCAGAATACCATCTACTAAATTTAAACATAAACACCTCACCATAAATTAAAATTGAAAACAATTTTATACATCTTAAAATAAATAAAACAAAGTTCTTTATTCAATGAGATCTAAATTTATTAACTTAGCTTTTGACGACATTCTTCTCTGGAGCTCCGGATAGTTGATGTCTGCATTTTAACATCCAAATCTAATGCGCATTTTTCTGGAGTGTTCTGGACCCAACCAACTGTTGTAACTTGTGTTCATTTCTCGTGTGCATTCCAACCAACGATGATATGTGCTGTTTTTAAAATTGTATTTTCTATTTAAAACACTGGTAAGTTCATATTCTTCTTTCCTTAATATTTTTTTTTTTATTTATTTATTATTTATAATCACTGTTTGTTGTTTCAAAATTAGTTTTTCTTTATTTTCTGTTAAATTTTAATATTTGGAATATTTTGTTTAATTTTATAATAATTAATTATTTCCACTTTTAATCACTAATTAAATAAACTTTTTTTTATCTTTTAGCTTTGATATAAAACCACGAAGAATATCATCTGATTCGGAGAGACGCTGATTCTAAATTTCTACTGACGCCACAAATATTTCTCAGGTAATGACGCTTCCAATTCACCTTATTTCAAATCGCTGATAACTTTTTAATTATACGGTAAATCTTACTTCTTTTTCTTTAAATAATAAAACACATTATTGTAATTAATTTGGTATACTTTTAATAATTTTAATTAACCATTTTAACACTAATTATTTACATTTATCGAGAGCAATTAAAAACGCAACCCACGCTAACAAAATTCTTACCGGAAGCTTCAAATCTGGCTAAAAGCCTCGATACCCCAGACAAAATTTACAAATTATACAATTATAACCCTTAAGTATACTTAACATAATGATAAACCGGAAACAATTAAACTTTCCATTGTTTTACAAAATAGCTAGGAAGAAGTCGCTCTAAAATTATAGAGACATCCAAAATTCACCCCTATTCACATTTACATAAATGTCATATTCCAAATCAACGGTAATATATCAAAATCAAATGTGATAAAAACTGGAAATCCCCAGTATTATTTACTTCCATACCAATGTGTAATTACACGGTAATCTCACTCATGAAAAATTTCCAATTATATTATAATTAAATACAATTTTTCATTTTAAATGACACCCAATATAATCTAATGACTTTATCATTAGATTTTACAATTTGTAATTATACAATAAACACATTTTTATATATAAGCCCACCTCAATAATTTCTATGAACTCCTTGATTTTATCTAAATTAGGTCACTGACTTCTACCCCATATAAGTATTAAATAAAATAAAAACTGTCTGGCTAAATGATCACCTTGACCTATTTATGCAACAAATTACATTTATATTTAAAAATTAATATTATAATGTTCTACAAAATCAATACATTTCTAATAGAATTCTTAACCCTTATTTAACATAACGACACACTTTTAACACGAATAACATCTTAAATAAGGATTTCGTTTTAAGATTATACACAGTTCGACTCATATTTTTACATAAACGATTTTTATTGGCAAACAACTTAATTCAAGTTAAATTATGCATAGTTTGCGTCAATATTAAATTACCTTAGCATGTTTTATATATGCTATAATTTTTCATAGTCAAGTTTTACTAATATAAACAATTCTATTCTAGGAATAGTATCCTGGAAAAATCTCAATGCCACTTCAAATGCATTTAATTATTAAGAAATACAAGAAATCAAGATTACCACTGCATTACCGTCGATCTAATTAAACTTCAATGAATTACAAGACCACGAAGAAATCTCATACCTCAACAAAATCTCATACTTTTTTTAGTAATAAAAAAAATAGTAATAATTTTTTAATTTTAAGTTTAAAAATAAATTTTTGAATTAGAACACACAGCAATATATATATATATATATATATATATATATATATATATATATATATATATATATATATATATATATATATATATATATATATATATATATATATATATATATATATATATATATATATATATATATATATATATATATATATATATATATATATATATATATATATATATATATATATATATATTGCTGTGGAATTAGATATAATAAAATCTAATTCCTTTTACAAGATTTAAAAAAATTATTTTTTTAGAATTTTGGAATACATAAAAGCCCCACGTTGGAATCGTATAAATTATGCTGTGTAATATGAATTATGGAAATTCATACTACTTTTAAATTTTTGAATAAAATTAATTGCTAAAAAGCCCCACGTTGGTACGATCATAAATTATGCTGTGTATCTGGGTATTTGAAAATATCCAGACATTTTCATAATTTTAAGATAATTAATTAATTTAAAGTTTTTAATAGAAAAATAAATATAAATAGCCCCACGTTGATGAGCCATAAATTATGCTATGTAATAAGAATATTTAAAATTCTTATTAAAAATTAAATTCTTAAATAAAATTAAATAGCCCCACGTTGGAATCGTCATAAATTATGCTATGTAATATGAATTTTGGAAATTCATATTACTTTCGAATTTTTGAATAAAATTAATTGCTAAAAAGCCCCACGTTGGTACGATCATAAATTATGCTGTGAAATAAGAATTTTGAAAAATTCTTTTTTTTAATTTTTTTTTAAAAATTCCAAACATTTGAAAAATCATAAATTTTGTAAACTTTGAATTATTATTTATTTTTGACCCACATTTGCTAGCTCAGTAATAAAATTAATATAATTAAATGCTGTGTGTTTTAATTTAGTTTTAAGCATTTTCATAAAAAAATAAATTTCAAATAAATTTATAAGCATGGGAATTTTATTTTAAAACAAGAGACTCTTATTAAATTTTTGACATGTAAATAATTGATTGACATAAATTCATCTTGTACTCAATCTCAGGGATAATTTTAAATTCTTGAACATCATGTAGCTTCACTATTGTCGATGGGTTATTTAAAAAAAATGAATTGCAGATTTCCAGAATACCACCTACTACATTTACACGCAAATACATCACCATAAAATAATATTTAAAACATCTCTGTACATTTATAATAAATAAAACAAAATTTTTTATTGAAACACCACGAAAATTATTACTTATCTTTTTACAATGTTCATCTTTGAAGTTCGGAATCTTTGATGCGTGCGCTTCCACGTATTTGAATGGTAGCTAACTCATACAACCAATTTTTCTTTCCTGTCTGTGATGTGCTTGTGCACGGTATGATGTGTGCTGTCCTAACACTGCCTGTCCGATAATACTAAACCATGAGTTCTCCAGCAAAATCTTCAATAACAGTTTTTCTCAGGTATGTAATTCCCTTTTTTTATTAGAAATTATATTTTTCAATTTATAATTACTTTAATTTTTCATTTATTTTTAGCATTTTTATTTTTAATTATAACTGTTCAACTTTTATTATTACAGATTTATTATTATATCACACGAAGAAGATTAATTCCATATTATCTGTCAAATACAAATCTGCACGATTGACAACAAGATGTATTTCTCCACCTCAAAAACCGGAAATTCGCAGAACTATTTTTTATCATAAGATGGTGCTCAGGTACGCCATTTTTTATCAATTTATAATTTAATGAATTTATTTGTCGAAGAAACTTTCAAATTGTTCTTTAATTACTTGGATCACTGGTTATTATAGTTAGATTTTAATTTAGTTTCCCATTGGAATATTTAATACTTGCACAAATTAATATTTTTACAATAAAGAAAGGACGCTTCACAATTTTACTTTTTAATCTTCCAATAACTTTTATATTCTTCAACGGATTTTTCTCAACTTTCTTTAAATAATAAAACACCTTATTACTGTCACTTATAACAACAATTTATTTTGTTCACATTAAAATTTCTAGTTACATTATCAAAAATTTGGGAGCTAAACATTAACGCACCCACGCTATGCAAATTCTTACCGGAAGCTGTCTTGAAAAATTTAATCTCGAACCCCCAGACTAAATTTCCAAATATATCAAATTATACAAATATCACCCTTAAGTATCCTTTACATAACGATAACACCGGAAACAATTAAAATTCTATTGTTTTTACAAGATAGCTACGAAACCTTACAATCTAATCTAAATTTCACCCTTATTCAACTTATTACATAAATGTCATTATCCCAGATTAACTGGAATACAACTATTTTAAATACGCGATTCAAACATAAATCAACGTATGACAGGTACATTCAATGAAGAAAATTTTTCTTAAAATTTTAAAATTAACATATTTTTTTCATATTTATAAAAGCACATAAATTAAACAATACCAGCTTATTAGCATTAATAATTATCAATTAATTATTCATTAATTTAAAACCATAGTTACATTCCTTAATTAACATAAACCCTAGGTTTACAAGTAATTTATATGAGGTCATTGACTTCTTATCACTTTTATCTGTGACTATAGTTTATACAAAAACCGTCTGGCAAATTCTTACAACCTTGACCTAAAATACAGAAAACTATTTACATTACAATATTTTATATACCGACATACTCAAAAGTAATGTATCCGGTTTGTTTTAAATATAAATAAACAATTAGGTTATCTAATAAAACTAAATTAAATTAACTCAATAAACACCTTAATTAAATTAATTCTAAATTAAAATTATACACGGTGCGTCAAAATAATTTTCTAAAAATAAAATTTTTTTTTTATTTTAATTCACTTATTCATTTTAAAAACACACTTTTCAACCAATAACATCTCAAATAAGGATTACCCTTTAATATTATACACAGTTCGACTCATATTTTTACACAAACGATTTTATTATTGATAAATAAATTAATTCAAGTTAAATTATTTATAGTTTGCGTCAATATTAAATTGCCTTAGCATGTTTTATATATGCTATAATTTTTTTTAGTCAAGTTTTACTAATATAAATAATTCTATTCTAGGAATAGTATCCTGGAAAATCTCAATGCTTCTTCAAATGCATTTAACCAAAAAGAAATACAAGAAATCAAGATTACCACTGCATTACCGTCGATATAAATAAACTTCAATGAATTACAAGACCACGAAGAATATCTCATACTTTAACAAAATCTCATACTTTTTTAAGTAATAAAAAAAATTAGTAATAATTTTTAATTTTAAGTTAATAAATAAATTTTTGAATTAGAACACACAGCATAAATCCCCCTTTAATTTTTCAAAATTTGAAAACCCCTAATAATAATAATAATTGCAAATTTTGCAAAAATTAACCAAAAAAAAATCACTCTCCCCCTTCTAACAATTTCAGTCAAAATTAATATTTTATCTGTTAATCCTGGAGTAAATTTCCGATAATAATTTAAAATCCCCAAAAATCCTCTTAGCATTCTTAAATAAAAATAAACAATATCCCCCTCTAACTCCTATCCTGCCTTTATCTAAAAATTCTTTCATTTTCACCCTCTTTTTAATTTTAAATTGCGCAGGCTCTTTCATGTAATTTCTAAATTTCATCTTGACCTTCTTTTTATTTTCCAAGGCCTTCGCATTAATTTTATTATTTGAAATTTTCATTTTCACCTTCTTTTTGTTTCTGCAGGTATCCGGATACTTTCCATTGTTTATTAATTTCATTTTAACTTTCTTCTTGTATTTTAATTTCCCAGGATCCTTCTTATTATTTAAATATTTTAATTTAATTTTCGCTTTATGTTTAAATTTGTTTGGACGCTTTTTATTATTTAACCATTTTATTTTAACTTTTGTTTTATTTTCAAAATTCTCTGGATATATTTTATCATTTTTTAATTTTAATTTAAATTTAGTCTTATGTTTAAAATTCTCCAAATACTTTGTATTCATTAAAAATTTCATTTTAAATTTCGTATTATTTTTAATACTCTTCAAGTACTTTATATTATTTAAAATTTTCATTTTAGTAATTATTTTATTTATTACTGATATCGGATAATTTTTATAATTTGTAGATTTTAATTTTACTTTTGGCTGATTTTCAAATAATATTAAATACATTTTGTATTTTGAATATTTTATTTTCACTTTCCTATTTTTAAAAGAAATTTGATTATTTTTATATTTTGAAGATTTTATTTTGGTTTCCTCTTTATTCTCTATCCACGAATAAATTTTATTTTCTGAAAATTCTTCCTTTTCCTTTACGTTATTCTCTATTTGATCTTTATCTTTACTTATTTCAAGCTCTTTATACTTGTTCATGTCATTAACAATATTACTATTTTTTATTTCATATTTATTCAATTCTGCTTTATTTATTTCATCACCATTTGTATTCTTTATTTCATATTTACTTTCAGTTAATTTAATTTCATTTTCATTTAATGCTTCTTCCAAGTCTGGTTCTTCTTTCGGGAAATTTTTCTGTTGTATATGAACTTCTGTTTTATCCCCCTCTGGATAAATTAGGGTTTCACACTCCTTTTCTTCTTTATTAATCTTTGAGGATGATTCTGTACACTTTTTAAAATTTAAACACACTTCATTGATTTCGGGTAATTCTTCCTTCATTTCATTAATTTTACAATTATTACTCTGTTCTTTGTTTAAAAATGGAAATTTGATGTTTTTATAAATTAGACAATCCTCTTCAATAATCATATTATGATATTCCAAAAAATCGCTTCCAAGCACCATGTCGACAATCATGTCCGGAACAATTAATAGTTTCGCAGATACTTTAACTTCATTGATATTCAAATCACAATCCAATCTTTCCTCAATACGACCAAACTTCATTTTATTTTCATCTATTAGATTAAACCCCCCAAATATTACAATATTATTCTCCAATAATTCATAATTATTAACGACGACGTCTTCACTTATAAGTGATAAATCAACCCCCATATCTATAATAGTAACAAATTCAATATTATTCAATCTAAGTCGTATTGATGGTAAATTAATTAAATCATTCTTTTCTGTATTATTCCATTTTTTTTCTGCTTCAACATTTAATTCTTTATTTAATTCTTTATTTATCTCTTCATGACCTGTCTCCACTTCTTGTACTAATTCTTTATTTATTTCTTTATTTATCTCCACATGATCTGTCTCAACTCGTTGTTCTAATTCTTTAGTTATTTCTTCCACATTTCCATGATTACTGTAATTTACTTCTATTTTCTTTATTTCTTCCCTACTCTCTTTTATTTCCCTCTTCATTTCTTCCCTACTCTCCTCAATTTTTTTATTAGTTTTTTCACTATTCTCTCTCATCTCCTTCATCATATTCATTATCATGTATTCTAATTTTGAACTTTCTCCCTCCTTACTACTCTTACTTGTGCTTGCAGCACCTTCTTCTTCTTCCTTCTCAACATCTTGTTCTTCTTCTATTTTCTTTTCTGGTTCCATTTTAGATTTCTTACTCCTACTCCTCTTTTTCTTTTTAACTACTTGGAACTCTTCTCCTTTTTTATTACTTAAATCGCTGTTGTCCCAGAATGTTTTCATTTACCCCACATAAATTATTTTATAACCCCAAATATCATTCAAATAATCCTCAACTTTATTTATAAAAATATATTACCCTTTAATTGTACATAAATAACCCAATCGAGCCCCACGTTGCCTGGCGACATAAATTATGCTGTGGAATTAGATATAATAAAATCTAATTCCTTTTACAAGATTTAAAAAAATTATTTTTTTAGAATTTTGGAATACATAAAAGCCCCACGTTGGAATCGTATAAATTATGCTGTGTAATATGAATTATGGAAATTCATACTACTTTTAAATTTTTGAATAAAATTAATTGCTAAAAAGCCCCACGTTGGTACGATCATAAATTATGCTGTGTATCTGGGTATTTGAAAATATCCAGACATTTTCATAATTTTAAGATAATTAATTAATTTAAAGTTTTTAATAGAAAAATAAATATAAATAGCCCCACGTTGATGAGCCATAAATTATGCTATGTAATAAGAATATTTAAAATTCTTATTAAAAATTAAATTCTTAAATAAAATTAAATAGCCCCACGTTGGAATCGTCATAAATTATGCTATGTAATATGAATTTTGGAAATTCATATTACTTTCGAATTTTTGAATAAAATTAATTGCTAAAAAGCCCCACGTTGGTACGATCATAAATTATGCTGTGAAATAAGAATTTTGAAAAATTCTTTTTTTTAATTTTTTTTTAAAAATTCCAAACATTTGAAAAATCATAAATTTTGTAAACTTTGAATTATTATTTATTTTTGACCCACATTTGCTAGCTCAGTAATAAAATTAATATAATTAAATGCTGTGTGTTTTAATTTAGTTTTAAGCATTTTCATAAAAAAATAAATTTCAAATAAATTTATAAGCATGGGAATTTTATTTTAAAACAAGAGACTCTTATTAAATTTTTGACATGTAAATAATTGATTGACATAAATTCATCTTGTACTCAATCTCAGGGATAATTTTAAATTCTTGAACATCATGTAGCTTCACTATTGTCGATGGGTTATTTAAAAAAAATGAATTGCAGATTTCCAGAATACCACCTACTACATTTACACGCAAATACATCACCATAAAATAATATTTAAAACATCTCTGTACATTTATAATAAATAAAACAAAATTTTTTATTGAAACACCACGAAAATTATTACTTATCTTTTTACAATGTTCATCTTTGAAGTTCGGAATCTTTGATGCGTGCGCTTCCACGTATTTGAATGGTAGCTAACTCATACAACCAATTTTTCTTTCCTGTCTGTGATGTGCTTGTGCACGGTATGATGTGTGCTGTCCTAACACTGCCTGTCCGATAATACTAAACCATGAGTTCTCCAGCAAAATCTTCAATAACAGTTTTTCTCAGGTATGTAATTCCCTTTTTTTATTAGAAATTATATTTTTCAATTTATAATTACTTTAATTTTTCATTTATTTTTAGCATTTTTATTTTTAATTATAACTGTTCAACTTTTATTATTACAGATTTATTATTATATCACACGAAGAAGATTAATTCCATATTATCTGTCAAATACAAATCTGCACGATTGACAACAAGATGTATTTCTCCACCTCAAAAACCGGAAATTCGCAGAACTATTTTTTATCATAAGATGGTGCTCAGGTACGCCATTTTTTATCAATTTATAATTTAATGAATTTATTTGTCGAAGAAACTTTCAAATTGTTCTTTAATTACTTGGATCACTGGTTATTATAGTTAGATTTTAATTTAGTTTCCCATTGGAATATTTAATACTTGCACAAATTAATATTTTTACAATAAAGAAAGGACGCTTCACAATTTTACTTTTTAATCTTCCAATAACTTTTATATTCTTCAACGGATTTTTCTCAACTTTCTTTAAATAATAAAACACCTTATTACTGTCACTTATAACAACAATTTATTTTGTTCACATTAAAATTTCTAGTTACATTATCAAAAATTTGGGAGCTAAACATTAACGCACCCACGCTATGCAAATTCTTACCGGAAGCTGTCTTGAAAAATTTAATCTCGAACCCCCAGACTAAATTTCCAAATATATCAAATTATACAAATATCACCCTTAAGTATCCTTTACATAACGATAACACCGGAAACAATTAAAATTCTATTGTTTTTACAAGATAGCTACGAAACCTTACAATCTAATCTAAATTTCACCCTTATTCAACTTATTACATAAATGTCATTATCCCAGATTAACTGGAATACAACTATTTTAAATACGCGATTCAAACATAAATCAACGTATGACAGGTACATTCAATGAAGAAAATTTTTCTTAAAATTTTAAAATTAACATATTTTTTTCATATTTATAAAAGCACATAAATTAAACAATACCAGCTTATTAGCATTAATAATTATCAATTAATTATTCATTAATTTAAAACCATAGTTACATTCCTTAATTAACATAAACCCTAGGTTTACAAGTAATTTATATGAGGTCATTGACTTCTTATCACTTTTATCTGTGACTATAGTTTATACAAAAACCGTCTGGCAAATTCTTACAACCTTGACCTAAAATACAGAAAACTATTTACATTACAATATTTTATATACCGACATACTCAAAAGTAATGTATCCGGTTTGTTTTAAATATAAATAAACAATTAGGTTATCTAATAAAACTAAATTAAATTAACTCAATAAACACCTTAATTAAATTAATTCTAAATTAAAATTATACACGGTGCGTCAAAATAATTTTCTAAAAATAAAATTTTTTTTTTATTTTAATTCACTTATTCATTTTAAAAACACACTTTTCAACCAATAACATCTCAAATAAGGATTACCCTTTAATATTATACACAGTTCGACTCATATTTTTACACAAACGATTTTATTATTGATAAATAAATTAATTCAAGTTAAATTATTTATAGTTTGCGTCAATATTAAATTGCCTTAGCATGTTTTATATATGCTATAATTTTTTTTAGTCAAGTTTTACTAATATAAATAATTCTATTCTAGGAATAGTATCCTGGAAAATCTCAATGCTTCTTCAAATGCATTTAACCAAAAAGAAATACAAGAAATCAAGATTACCACTGCATTACCGTCGATATAAATAAACTTCAATGAATTACAAGACCACGAAGAATATCTCATACTTTAACAAAATCTCATACTTTTTTAAGTAATAAAAAAAATTAGTAATAATTTTTAATTTTAAGTTAATAAATAAATTTTTGAATTAGAACACACAGCAATATATATATATATATATATATATATATATATATATATATATATATATATATATATATATATATATATATATATATATATATATATATATATATATATATATATATATCTATATCTATATATATATATTGCTGTGTATCTGGGTATTTGAAAATATCCAGACATTTTCATAATTTTAAGATAATTAATTAATTTAAAGTTTTTAATAGAAAAATAAATATAAATAGCCCCACGTTGATGAGCCATAAATTATGCTATGTAATAAGAATATTTAAAATTCTTATTAAAAATTAAATTCTTAAATAAAATTAAATAGCCCCACGTTGGAATCGTCATAAATTATGCTGTGAAATAAGAATTTTGAAAAATTCTTTTTTTAATTTTTTTTAAAAATTCCAAACATTTGAAAAATCATAAATTTTGTAAACTTTGAATTATTATTTATTTTTGACCCACATTTGCTAGCTCAGTAATAAAATTAATATAATTAAATGCTGTGTGTTTTAATTTAGTTTTAAGCATTTTCATAAAAAAATAAATTTCAAATAAATTTATAAGCATGGGAATTTTATTTTAAAACAAGAGACTCTTATTAAAATTTTGACATGTAAATAATTGATTGACATAAATTCATCTTGTACTTAATCTCAGGGATAATTTTAAATTCTTGAACATCATGTAGCTTCACTATTGTCGATGGGTTATTTAAAAAAAATGAATTGCAGATTTCCAGAATACCACCTACTACATTTACACGCAAATACATCACCATAAAATAATATTTAAAACATCTCTGTACATTTATAATAAATAAAACAAATTTTTTTATTGAAACACCACGAAAATTATTACTTATCTTTTTACAATGTTCATCTTTGAAGTTCGGAATCTTTGATGCGTGCGCTTCCACGTATTTGAATGGTAGCTAACTCATACAACCAATTTTTCTTTCCTGTCTGTGATGTGCTTGTGCACGGTATGATGTGTGCTGTCCTAACGCTGCCTGTCCGATAATACTAAACCATGAGTTCTCCAGCAAAATCTTCAATAACAGTTTTTCTCAGGTATGTAATTCCCTTTTTTATTAGAAATTATATTTTTCAATTTATAATTACTTTAATTTTTTTATTTATTTTTAGCATTTTTATTTTTAATTATAACTGTTCAACTTTTATTATTACAGATTTATTATTATATCACACAAAGAAGATTAATTCAATATTATCTGTCAAATACAAATCTGCACAACTGACAACAAGATGTATTTCTCCACCTCAAAAACCGGAAATTCGCAGAACTATTTTTTATCATAAGATGGTGCTCAGGTACGCCATTTTTTATCAATTTATAATTTATTGAATTTATTTGTAGAAGAAACTTTCAAATTGTTCTTTAATTACTTGGATCACTGGTTATTATAGTTAGATTTTAATTTAGTTTCCCATTGGAATATTTAATACTTGCACAAATTAATATTTTTACAATAAAGAAAGGACGCTTCACAATTTTACTTTTTAATCTTCCAATAACTTTTATATTCTTCAACGGATTTTTCTCAACTTTCTTTAAATAATAAAACACCTTATTACTGTCACTTATAACAACAATTTATTTTGTTCACATTAAAATTTCTAGTTACATTATCAAAAATTTGGGAGCTAAACATTAACGCACCCACGCTATGCAAATTCTTACCGGAAGCTGTCTTGAAAAATTTAATCTCGAACCCCCAGACTAAATTTCCAAATATATCAAATTATACAAATATCACCCTTAAGTATCCTTTACATAACGATAACACCGGAAACAATTAAAATTCTATTGTTTTTACAAGATAGCTACGAAACCTTACAATCTAATCTAAATTTCACCCTTATTCAACTTATTACATAAATGTCATTATCCCAGATTAACTGGAATACATCTATTTTAAATACGCGATTCAAACATAAATCAACGTATGACAGGTACATTCAATGAAGAAAATTTTTCTTAAAATTTTAAAATTAACATATTTTTTTCATATTTATAAAAGCACATAAATTAAACAATACCAGCTTATTAGCATTAATAATTATCAATTAATTATTCATTAATTTAAAACCATAGTTACATTCCTTAATTAACATAAACCCTAGGTTTACAAGTAATTTATATGAGGTCATTGACTTCTTATCACTTTTATCTGTGACTATAGTTTATACAAAAACCGTCTGGCAAATTCTTACAACCTTGACCTAAAATACAGAAAACTATTTACATTACAATATTTTATATACCGACATACTCAAAAGTAATGTATACGGTTTGTTTTAAATATAAATAAACAATTAGGTTATCTAATAAAACTAAATTAAATTAACTCAATAAACACCTTAATTAAATTAATTCTAAATTAAAATTATACACGGTGCGTCAAAATAATTTTCTAAAAATAAAATTTTTTTTTTATTTTAATTCACTTATTCATTTTAAAAACACACTTTTCAACCAATAACCTCTCAAATAAGGATTACCCTTTAATATTATACACAGTTCGACTCATATTTTTACACAAACGATTTTATTATTGATAAATAAATTAATTCAAGTTAAATTATTTATAGTTTGCGTCAATATTAAATTGCCTTAGCATGTTTTATATATGCTATAATTTTTTTTAGTCAAGTTTTACTAATATAAATAATTCTATTCTAGGAATAGTATCCTGGAAAATCTCAATGCTACTTCAAATGCATTTAACCAAAAAGAAATACAAGAAATCAAGATTACCACTGCATTACCGTCGATATAAATAAACTTCAATGAATTACAAGACCACGAAGAATATCTCATACTTTAACAAAATCTCATACTTTTTTAAGTAATAAAAAAAAATTAGTAATAATTTTTAATTTTCAGTTTATAAATAAATTTTTGAATTAGAACACACAGCATAAATCCCCCTTTAATTTTTCAAAATTTGAAAACCCCTAATTATAATTGCAAATTTTGCAAAAATTAACAAAAAAAAATTTTACTCTCCCCCTTCTAACAATTTCTTTCAAAATTAATATTTTATCTGCTAATCCTGGAGTAAATTTCCGATAATAATTTAAAATCCCCAAAAATCCTCTTAGCATTCTTAACTAAAAAATATCCCCCTCTAACTCCTATCCTGCTTTTATCTCAAAATTCTTTCATTTTCACCCTCTTTTTAATTTTAAATTGCGCAGGCTCTTTCATGTAATTTCTAAATTTCATCTTGACCTTCTTTTTATTTTCTAAGGCCTTCGCATTAATTTTATTATTTGAAATTTTCATTTTCACCTTCTTTTTGTTTCTACAGGTATCCGGATATTTTTCATTAATTATTATTTTCATTTTAACTTTCTTCTTGTATTTTAATTTGCCAGGATCCTCCTTGTTATTTAAAATTTTCAATTTAATTTTCGCTTTTTGTTTAAAATGTTCTGGCCACTTTTTATTATTTAACCATTTTAATTTAACTTTTGCTTTATTTTTAAAATTCTCAGGATACATTTTATCATTTAATAATTTTAATTTAAATTTAGTCTTATGTTTAAAATTCTCCAAATACTTTGTATTCATTAAAAATTTCATTTTAAATTTCGTATTATTTTTAATACTCTTCAAGTACTTTATATTATTTAAAATTTTTATTTTAGTATTTATTTTATTTATTACTGACATCAGATAATTTTTATTATTTGTAGATTTTATTTTTACTTTTGGTTGATCTTCAACTAATATCAAATAAATTTTATACTTTGAAAATTTTATTTTAACTTTCCGATTTTTATTATAAATTTGATTATTTTTATATTTTGAAGATTTTATTTTGGTTTCTTTTTTATTTTCTATCAACGAATAAATTTTATTTTCTGAAAATTCTTCTTTTTCTTTCACTTTATTCTCTATTTGATCTTTATCTTGACTTATTTCAAGCTCTTTATAATTGTTAACATCATTATCAACATTACTATTTTTGATTTCACTTTGATTTATTTCTTCATTATTTATTTTGTCACCATCTGTATTCTTTATTTCATTTTTTCTTTCATTAAACATTATTTCATTTTTATTTTCTGCTTCTTCCAAATCTTGTTCTGCTTTCGGGAAATCTTGATGATTAAAATTTTCTGCTTTATCCCCCTCTGGATACATTAGGGTTTCACACTCCTTTCCCTTTTCATTAATAATTGAGGATGATTCTGGATACTCACTAACATTTAAATATAATTCATTGATTTCGGGTACTTCTTCTTTCATTTCATTAATTTTAAAAATATTATTTCTTTCTTTATTTAACAATGGAAATCTGTTGTTCTTATAAATTAGACAATCTTCTTCTATAATCATATTATGATATTCCAAAAAATCGCTTCCAAGCACCATGTCGACAATCATGTCCGGAACAATTAATAGTTTCGCAGATACTTTAACTTCATTGATATTCAAATCACAATCCAATCTTTCCTCAATACGACCAAACTTCATTTTATTTTCATCTATTAGATTAAACCCCCCAAATATTACAATATTATTCTCCAATAATTCATAATTATTAACGACGACGTCTTCACTTATAAGTGATAAATCAACCCCCATATCTATAATAGTAACAAATTCAATATTATTCAATCTAAGTCGTATTGATGGTAAATTAATTAAATCATTCTTTTCTGTATTATTCCATTTTTTTTCTGCTTCAACATTTAATTCTTTATTTAATTCTTTATTTATCTCTACATGACCTGTCTCAACTTGTTGTTCTAATTCTTTAGTTATTTCTTCCACATTTCCATGATTACTGTAATTTACTTCTATTTTCTTTATTTCTTCCCTACTCTCTTTTATTTCCCTCTTCATTTCTTCCCTACTCTCCTCAATTTTTTTATTAGTTTTTTCACTATTCTCTCTCATCTCCTTCATCATATTCATTATCATGTATTCTAATTTTGAACTTTCTCCCTCCTTACTACTCTTACTTGTGCTTGCAGCACCTTCTTCTTCTTCCTTCTCAACATCTTGTTCTTCTTCTATTTTCTTTTCTGGTTCCATTTTAGATTTCTTACTCCTACTCCTCTTTTTCTTTTTAACTACTTGGAACTCTTCTCCTTTTTTATTACTTAAATCGCTGTTGTCCCAGAATGTTTTCATTTACCCCACATAAATTATTTTATAACCCCAAATATCATTCAAATAATCCTCAACTTTATTTATAAAAAAATATTACCCTTTAATTGTACATAAATAACCCAATCGAGCCCCACGTTGCCTGGCGACATAAATTATGCTATGTAATATGAATTTTGGAAATTCATATTACTTTCGAATTTTTGAATAAAATTAATTGCTAAAAAGCCCCACGTTGGTACGATCATAAATTATGCTGTGTATCTGGGTATTTGAAAATATCCAGACATTTTCATAATTTTAAGATAATTAATTAATTTAAAGTTTTTAATAGAAAAATAAATATAAATAGCCCCACGTTGATGAGCCATAAATTATGCTATGTAATAAGAATATTTAAAATTCTTATTAAAAATTAAATTCTTAAATAAAATTAAATAGCCCCACGTTGGAATCGTCATAAATTATGCTGTGAAATAAGAATTTTGAAAAATTCTTTTTTTAATTTTTTTTAAAAATTCCAAACATTTGAAAAATCATAAATTTTGTAAACTTTGAATTATTATTTATTTTTGACCCACATTTGCTAGCTCAGTAATAAAATTAATATAATTAAATGCTGTGTGTTTTAATTTAGTTTTAAGCATTTTCATAAAAAAATAAATTTCAAATAAATTTATAAGCATGGGAATTTTATTTTAAAACAAGAGACTCTTATTAAAATTTTGACATGTAAATAATTGATTGACATAAATTCATCTTGTACTTAATCTCAGGGATAATTTTAAATTCTTGAACATCATGTAGCTTCACTATTGTCGATGGGTTATTTAAAAAAAATGAATTGCAGATTTCCAGAATACCACCTACTACATTTACACGCAAATACATCACCATAAAATAATATTTAAAACATCTCTGTACATTTATAATAAATAAAACAAATTTTTTTATTGAAACACCACGAAAATTATTACTTATCTTTTTACAATGTTCATCTTTGAAGTTCGGAATCTTTGATGCGTGCGCTTCCACGTATTTGAATGGTAGCTAACTCATACAACCAATTTTTCTTTCCTGTCTGTGATGTGCTTGTGCACGGTATGATGTGTGCTGTCCTAACGCTGCCTGTCCGATAATACTAAACCATGAGTTCTCCAGCAAAATCTTCAATAACAGTTTTTCTCAGGTATGTAATTCCCTTTTTTATTAGAAATTATATTTTTCAATTTATAATTACTTTAATTTTTTTATTTATTTTTAGCATTTTTATTTTTAATTATAACTGTTCAACTTTTATTATTACAGATTTATTATTATATCACACAAAGAAGATTAATTCAATATTATCTGTCAAATACAAATCTGCACAACTGACAACAAGATGTATTTCTCCACCTCAAAAACCGGAAATTCGCAGAACTATTTTTTATCATAAGATGGTGCTCAGGTACGCCATTTTTTATCAATTTATAATTTATTGAATTTATTTGTAGAAGAAACTTTCAAATTGTTCTTTAATTACTTGGATCACTGGTTATTATAGTTAGATTTTAATTTAGTTTCCCATTGGAATATTTAATACTTGCACAAATTAATATTTTTACAATAAAGAAAGGACGCTTCACAATTTTACTTTTTAATCTTCCAATAACTTTTATATTCTTCAACGGATTTTTCTCAACTTTCTTTAAATAATAAAACACCTTATTACTGTCACTTATAACAACAATTTATTTTGTTCACATTAAAATTTCTAGTTACATTATCAAAAATTTGGGAGCTAAACATTAACGCACCCACGCTATGCAAATTCTTACCGGAAGCTGTCTTGAAAAATTTAATCTCGAACCCCCAGACTAAATTTCCAAATATATCAAATTATACAAATATCACCCTTAAGTATCCTTTACATAACGATAACACCGGAAACAATTAAAATTCTATTGTTTTTACAAGATAGCTACGAAACCTTACAATCTAATCTAAATTTCACCCTTATTCAACTTATTACATAAATGTCATTATCCCAGATTAACTGGAATACATCTATTTTAAATACGCGATTCAAACATAAATCAACGTATGACAGGTACATTCAATGAAGAAAATTTTTCTTAAAATTTTAAAATTAACATATTTTTTTCATATTTATAAAAGCACATAAATTAAACAATACCAGCTTATTAGCATTAATAATTATCAATTAATTATTCATTAATTTAAAACCATAGTTACATTCCTTAATTAACATAAACCCTAGGTTTACAAGTAATTTATATGAGGTCATTGACTTCTTATCACTTTTATCTGTGACTATAGTTTATACAAAAACCGTCTGGCAAATTCTTACAACCTTGACCTAAAATACAGAAAACTATTTACATTACAATATTTTATATACCGACATACTCAAAAGTAATGTATACGGTTTGTTTTAAATATAAATAAACAATTAGGTTATCTAATAAAACTAAATTAAATTAACTCAATAAACACCTTAATTAAATTAATTCTAAATTAAAATTATACACGGTGCGTCAAAATAATTTTCTAAAAATAAAATTTTTTTTTTATTTTAATTCACTTATTCATTTTAAAAACACACTTTTCAACCAATAACCTCTCAAATAAGGATTACCCTTTAATATTATACACAGTTCGACTCATATTTTTACACAAACGATTTTATTATTGATAAATAAATTAATTCAAGTTAAATTATTTATAGTTTGCGTCAATATTAAATTGCCTTAGCATGTTTTATATATGCTATAATTTTTTTTAGTCAAGTTTTACTAATATAAATAATTCTATTCTAGGAATAGTATCCTGGAAAATCTCAATGCTACTTCAAATGCATTTAACCAAAAAGAAATACAAGAAATCAAGATTACCACTGCATTACCGTCGATATAAATAAACTTCAATGAATTACAAGACCACGAAGAATATCTCATACTTTAACAAAATCTCATACTTTTTTAAGTAATAAAAAAAAATTAGTAATAATTTTTAATTTTCAGTTTATAAATAAATTTTTGAATTAGAACACACAGCAATATATATATCTATATCTATATATATATGTATATATATATATATATATATATATATATATATATATATATATATATATATATATATATATATATATATATATATATATATATATATATATATATATATATATATATATATATATATATATATATATATATATATATATATATATATATATATATATATATATATATATATATATATATATATATATATATATATATATATATATATATATATATATATATATATATATATATATATATATATATATATATATATATATATATATATATATATATATATATATATATATATATATATATATATATATATATATATATATATATATATATATATATATATATATATATATATATATATATATATATATATATATATATATATATATATATATATATATATATATATATATATATATATATATATATATATATATATATATATATATATATATATATATATATATATATATATATATATATATATATAGTCGTCCATCGTATCTTGTGACATCCAGTAAAAATTTTGACGCTTTGGCATCCACCCTTAAGAAAAGAGATAAAGACAAAAGAAAAACATGCATTTCAGGAATTAACTATAAGGCGCTGTTGGTAAGAAAAAAAATCAACCATACACCAAATTAAAACAATATGGGTCCTATCTCTTTGACATCCGTTGTATATTGAATATACATTTTTATTCCGTGTTTCTTTTGACATCCGTCAAAAATATGCATACCTTGTAACATCCTTGCAGTGTTGCCATTTTTACAAAGGCTCTGTAAGAGGCACAGGGTCTGTTGAAGTGCAAAAGCGACTTTTCCAGCTAAAAAGAGGTACATGACTGAAACTTCGGCAATATATTATGAAGCTTTCTTTATTTTAATAAAAAATGTGGTACAATTCAATAAATCAACTCATTAATAAAATAATGTGTTTTCTAAATAAAAGTGTTTCTCCCCAATGATAATTTCTACAAATGCAAAATGAATTATCTAAAATGAAAATATTAACTCAAATTTGTTTCTTAATCGTTATTTGTTGTTATACAGGGTGTTAATGAAATAGTGTCCTAAACTTTAAGGGCATGTAGCATCAACAAAAATAAGATAAAAAGTTCCCACAAACATAGGTCCTCAAATGCCTCGTTTTCGAGATACAGGGTGTTAAAGTTTAATTTTTATGTTGCGTTATATTGATTCTTTCTAAACAGCCTGTAGGAAAGTCGATGAAGTTTTCAGGGTAAGTATTACTCAAAACTTACTAGGCTTCATTCACAGTAAATCAAGTTTTAAATATAAAAGTCCAGTGGCGTAGAAACCGAATGAGGTGCCTCTTATTTCAAGAATATTTGATACGCCACTTGGATTTTCAAAATTTTGTTTATAAAAACTTTATTTATCAATTCTAGCTTTACTTCGTTAAAGTCCATATTTAATGAGTATCTGTATATAAAATACTTAATCACTTTAACAATATCTATTTATTTTAACCTTATACGTATTTCGGCATGTTTACATGCCATTGTCAAAGGTTATTATGAAAAAGTAAACAGTTAGTGTTGTTATAGCAATAGAACTTTGTGACTTATCTTGGTAATTGTCTGCAGATGACTTAATTTCTCATTCCAAAACGTCCAGTAGAGGAGAATTTAAGAGATCAATTTGCTCATTCATTAACGGTACAGTTTTTAAATGTTTGTGAATTTCAAAAGCTTCTAGTATATCTAATTTACGTTTATCATCACAAAAGTGTAAACATTTTTTATGGTGTTATTAGATGTCATTGAATGATTGTGTTCTAGTAAGTGTTTAGAGTAATTGGATTTATGTGGGTGTTTGTATTTGTAACAACGTACGTGTTCTTTATATCTAATATCAAAATTTCTAATTGTCTGGCCTATATAAACCGAATTACAATGCGAACAATTTAATTTGTAAATGCCTGATTTTAGCAAATCGTCTGTTTTTGATTTTGCATTAAACAAAGTGTTTAAGATGTTCCTAGTTGTTTTAAAGCTTACTTTATATTTATTTGTTTTGTTTATAATTTTAGCAATTTTTTCTGATTTGTCACCAAAATATGGGATGGAAGCATATTTAATTGTATCGAACGAAGTTAGGGTATTTGGATAAATTTTTTGAATGGCTAATTTATAATCTTTTTCTTTAATTAATGTATCAATAAGTTTAGTATTATAACCATTACTGTATGCAATTTGTTTAATAATTGAAATTTCTCTATTATAATTAATTTCATCTAAAGGGACCGTCAAAGCCCTATGTATCAGGGACCCGTATGCTGCTAATTTATGTGTTTTATGGTGACAAGAATCGTGTGGTATTGTAATGTCTGTTTGTGTAGGTTTTCTATAAACTGAGTACTCAAATTTATTAGTTGAATTAATTTTTATGTTTAAATCTAAAAAGTTAATGGACTTATTTTGTTCAGTTTCTAGTGTAAATTTTATGTTTGGGTGCAAGCTGTTAATAAAAAGTAAAAATTCATTAATTAAATCAAATGAACTATTAAAACATGCTAAAATGTCATCAACATAACGAAACCAAAATATAACTTTCTCAGATTGATTTGATTGGAATATTTGATCTTCGAGATTTTCCATAAATATGTTAGCTAAAAGAGGTGAAACTGGACTTCCCATGGGTAAACCATCTTTTTGGAAATAAATTTTATAATTAAAAGTAAAATAATTTTGATTGGTGCAAAGTTCAAATAATTGAATCAACTCAGTCCGTTTTATTAACTCAACATTTTTGTTAATAAGAATATTATTTAACAAAGGAATACACTCTTGAGGAGGTATTTGGGAAAACATATTAGTAACATCAAAACTAACTAGCTTGCTTTGTGGTGGTAAATGTAAGTTAGACAACTTTTTATTCAATTATTTGAACTTTGCACCAATCAAAATTATTTTACTTTTAATAATAAAATTTATTTCCAAAAGATGGTTTACCCATGGGAAGTCCAGTTTCACCTCTTTTAGCTAACATATTTATGGAAAATCTAGAAGATCAAATATTCGAATCAAATCAATCTGAGAAAGTTATATTTTGGTTTCGTTATGTTGATGACATTTTAGCATGTTTTAATAGTTCATTTGATTTAATTAATGAATTTTTACTTTGTATTAACAGCTTGCACCCAAACATAAAATTTACACTAGAAACTGAACAAAATAAGTCCATTAACTTTTTAGATTTAAACATAAAAATTAATTCAACTAATAAATTTGAGTACTCAGTTTATAGAAAACCTACACAAACAGACATTACAATACCACACGATTCTTGTCACCATAAAACACATAAATTAGCAGCATACAGGTCCCTGATACATAGGGCTTTGACGGTCCCTTTAGATGAAATTAATTATAATAGAGAAATTTCAATTATTAAACAAATTGCATACAGTAATGGTTATAATACTAAACTTATTGATACATTAATTAAAGAAAAAGATTATAAATTAGCCATTCAAAAAATTTATCCAAATACCCTAACTTCGTTCGATACAATTAAATATGCTTCGATTCCATATTTTGGTGACAAATCAGAAAAAATTGCTAAAATTATAAACAAAACAAATAAATATAAAGTAAGCTTTAAAACAACTAGGAACATCTTAAACACTTTGTTTAATGCAAAATCAAAAACAGACGATTTGCTAAAATCAGGCATTTACAAATTAAATTGTTCGCATTGTAATTCGGTTTATATAGGCCAGACAATTAGAAATTTTGATATTAGGTATAAAGAACACGTACGTTGTTACAAATACAAACACCCACATAAATCCAATTACTCTAAACACTTACTAGAACAGAATCATTCAATGACATCTAATAACATCATAAAAAATGTTTACACTTTTGTGACGATAAACGTAAATTAGATATACTAGAAGCTTTTGAAATTCACAAACATTTAAAAACTGTACCGTTAATGAATGAGCAAATTGATCTCTTAAATTCTCCTCTACTGGACATTTTGGAATGAGAAATCAAGTCATCTGCAGACGATTACCAAGATAAGTAAAAAAGTTCTATTGCTATAACAACACTAACTGTTTACTTTTTCATAATAACCTTTGACAATGGCATGTAAACATGCCGAAATACGTATAAGGTTAAAATAAATAGATATTGTTAAAGTGATTAAGTATTTTATATACAGATACTCATTATAAAAACTTTATTTAATTTACAAATAAAAAGTATTTTTGCACAATTTTATAGTATTAGCAGTTTTCTTGTAATTTGAAATTTAATTTCAATGCAATTTTTAACAAAAAAAAACAAAAGCAAAATATTTTTTTTATAAAAATAAGCGATTTATAATTAATAAAAAAAGCGGAAATCGACAATAGGTACGTATTGTAAATTTTTTTAGTTGAAATTGGTAATGCTTTTGCTTTTTAAAGGTGCATTTCTAAACCTGAAATTGAAATTACAAGAAAACCGCTAATCCTATCAAAATTGTGCAAAAATATTTTATTTTTAAATTGAAGGTAGTTTTCATAATCGCAAATAAAATTTAAAGAATCCCAGTGGCGTATCAAATATTCTTGAAACAGGAGGCACTTCATTTTCTTTCTACGCCACTGGAATTTTATATTTAAATATGATTCACTGTGAATGAAGCCTAGTTTTAAGTAATACTTACCTTGACATTTTCATCGACTTTCCTACAGGCTGTTCAGAAAAAAACGATAAAACGCAAAATAAAAATTAAATTTTAACACCCTGTATCTCGATAACGAAGCATTTGCGGATTACATTTAAATTTATATAACATAATAATAAAATTCGAGGAACATTTTTTTTTAATTAATCACGCATAAATGAAACAAATTTTAAACTGCACCCGAAGCGCTTTGCTTTGCGGACTTCCGAAATCCGAAATAAACTGAAACGACTGAGAACTGAAAAACATTGTAGGGCAAAATTTGAAATTTATCCTTGTTTATTCTATTTATTTTATTTCTTTCTGAATTGTTACGAAGAGCAATAAAACCAAAAATAAGCAATAAAGCAGTTGCTGTCGGAACTAGTAATTTATCGGAAAGTACACATGTTTCTTTGTATTTTTCTCCGACAGGCGACAACAGGTAACTTGATTGGCTGAACGATTCGGTTATCGGTATACTGAAATTAATTACACCGCAATTGAAAAACAAAATGTTTTGTCTGGTAATCTATTAGGTAGTTAAGCAATAAGTAGTAATAAAATAAGGGACGAAGTAAAATAATAATTTCATTATTATGGAACTATTAAAACAAAGTATTGTAAAAAACATCAACATTATAAAATTATTATTTTTCTGTGAACTTTGCGGGACGGGGGCCCCCTGGTCATCGGAGCCCCGCCGCCTTGCGGTTGCTGGCGCTATGATAGCTACGCCACTTGATATTTGATTGTGTTCTTTTACGAAAAGAAATTTGTACAACGCAACGAGCGTTTGTTCAGAGTTTGAACTAAATTCGATGCATTAGTAAGAAATTACAAATTTTGCATAAAATGCGATCAATTTCTCTATAGTCAACCCAGATCAAAATTTGTACCATTAACTGAAATATGAAAAACAAAACATAGGCAAAGTACTCGATATCATTAATTTTTTTGTCTTATGGTAGCAAAGTTGCAAATAAGCAATAAACTTTTTTTAATCATAGTTTTAAAAAATTACATATTGTTTAAATTTAAAAAAAAAATATCGTAAACGTTTACTTTTCCACTAAAAGCACAAAACAACAAGCACGTGTCGTACACTGCCTTGTGTTTATGATAGATTTAACGGCACTCGGCACAGACCCACTGTTGCCAAGTTTCAGATGCCAAAGCGTGCGCCAAACCAGAAACAATATACACTGTCAATACCCGGACATCAAAGAGATGGCTCAGATTAGACGCCAGTTGTATACAAAATATACAGCACCAGCTCTCACGCGCGCCCTCTTAGCTATATACAGCGTAACTAAAATATACATCTTGATTTTAAATAACCGTTTTTTGACATCCATCTGGAATTTGTTCTAGCTCCTCCCCTTACATCAACAAGAGAATTTAGCATAGAAAACGCTGTGACATCCGAATTTGGATGTCACAACGTTGTTGGATGTCGAAGAGTTAGGAAAATTTTTGCGCTCTGATGTCACAACGTCCATTGGATAAAAGTATCTATATATATATATATATATATATATATATATATATATATATATATATATATATATAGATATATATATATATATATACATATATATTGCTGTGTGTTCTAATTCAAAAATTTATTTATTAACTTAAAATTAAAAATTATTACTAATTTTTTTTATTACTTAAAAAAGTATGAGATTTTGTTAAAGTATGAGATATTCTTCGTGGTCTTGTAATTCATTGAAGTTTATTTATATCGACGGTAATGCAGTGGTAATCTTGATTTCTTGTATTTCTTATTGGTTAAATGCATTTGAAGTAGCATTGAGATTTTCCAGGATACTATTCCTAGAATAGAATTATTTATATTAGTAAAACTTGACTAAAAAAAAATTATAGCATATATAAAACATGCTAAGGCAATTTAATATTGACGCAAACTATAAATAATTTAACTTGAATTAATTTATTTATCAATAATAAAATCGTTTATGTAAAAATATGAGTCGAACTGTGTATAATATTAAAGGGTAATCCTTATTTGAGATGTTATTGGTTGAAAAGTGTGTTTTTTAAATGAATAAGTGAATTAAAAAAAAAAAAAATTTTTTTTTAGAAAATTATTTTGACGCACCTTGTATAATTTTAATTTAGAATTAATTTAATTAAGGTGTTTATTGAGTTAATTTAATTTAGTTTGATTAGATAACCTAATTGTTTATTTAGATTTAAAACAAACCGGATACATTACTTTTGAGTATGTCGGTATATAAAATATTGTAATGTAAATAGTTTTCTGTAATTTAGGTCAAGGTTGTAAGAATTTGCCAGACGGTTTTTGTATAAAATATAGTCACAGATAAAAGTGATAAGAAGTCAATGACCTCATATAAATTACTTGTAAACCTAGGGTTTATGTTAATTAAGGAATGTAACTATGGTTTTAAATTAATGAATAATTAATTGATAATTATTAATGCTAATAAGCTGGTATTGTTTAATTTATGTGCTTTTATAAATATGAAAAAAATATGTTAATTTTAAAATTTTAAGAAAAATTTTCTTCATTGAATGTACCTGTCATACGTTGATTTATGTTTGAATCGCGTATTTAAAATAGTTGTATTCCAGTTAATCTGGGATAATGACATTTATGTAATAAGTTGAATAAGGGTGAAATTTAGATTAGATTGTAAGGTTTCATAGCTATCTTGTAAAAACAATAGAATTTTAATTGTTTCCGGTGTTATCGTTATGTAAAGGATACTTAAGGGTGATATTTGTATAATTTGATATATTTGGAAATTTAGTCTGGGGGTTCGAGATTAAATTTTTCAAGTGAGCTTCCGGTAAGAATTTGCATAGCGTGGGTGCGTTAATGTTTAGCTCCCAAATTTTTGATAATGTAACTAGAAATTTTAATGTGAACAAAATAAATTGTTGTTATAAGTGACAGTAATAAGGTGTTTTATTATTTAAAGAAAGTTGAGAAAAATCCGTTGAAGAATATAAAAGTTATTGGAAGATTAAAAAGTAAAATTGTGAAGCGTCCTTTCTTTATTGTAAAAATATTAATTTGTGCAAGTATTAAATATTCCAATGGGAAACTAAATTAAAATCTAACTATAATAACCAGTGATCCAAGTAATTAAAGAACAATTTGAAAGTTTCTTCGACAAATAAATTCAATAAATTATAAATTGATAAAAAATGGCGTACCTGAGCACCATCTTATGATAAAAAAATAGTTCTGCGAATTTCCGGTTTTTGAGGTGGAGAAATACATCTTGTTGTCAATCGTGCAGATTTGTATTTGACAGATAATATGGAATTAATCTTCTTCGTGTGATATAATAATAAATCTGTAATAATAAAAGTTGAACAGTTATAATTAAAAATAAAAATGCTAAAAATAAATGAAAAATTAAAGTAATTATAAATTGAAAAATATAATTTCTAATAAAAAAAGGGAATTACATACCTGAGAAAAACTGTTATTGAAGATTTTGCTGGAGAACTCATGGTTTAGTATTATCGGACAGGCAGCGTTAGGACAGCACACATCATACCGTGCACAAGCACATCACAGACAGGAAAGAAAAATTGGTTGTATGAGTTAGCTACCATTCAAATACGTGGAAGCGCACGCATCAAAGATTCCGAACTTCAAAGATGAACATTGTAAAAAGATAAGTAATAATTTTCGTGGTGTTTCAATAAAAAAATTTGTTTTATTTATTATAAATGTACAGAGATGTTTTAAATATTATTTTATGGTGATGTATTTGCGTGTAAATGTAGTAGGTGGTATTCTGGAAATCTGCAATTCAATTTTTTTAAATAACCCATCGACAATAGTGAAGCTACATGATGTTCAAGAATTTAAAATTATCCCTGAGATTAAGTACAAGATGAATTTATGTCAATCAATTATTTACATGTCAAAATTTTAATAAGAGTCTCTTGTTTTAAAATAAAATTCCCATGCTTATAAATTTATTTGAAATTTATTTTTTTATGAAAATGCTTAAAACTAAATTAAAACACACAGCATTTAATTATATTAATTTTATTACTGAGCTAGCAAATGTGGGTCAAAAATAAATAATAATTCAAAGTTTACAAAATTTATGATTTTTCAAATGTTTGGAATTTTTAAAAAATTAAAAAAAGAATTTTTCAAAATTCTTATCTCACAGCATAATTTATGGCTCATCAACGTGGGGCTATTTATATTTATTTTTCTATTAAAAAACTTTAAATTAATTAATTATCTTAAAATTATGAAAATGTCTGGATATTTTCAAATACCCAGATACACAGCATAATTTATGACGATTCCAACGTGGGGCTATTTAATTTTATTTAAGAATTTAATTTGTAATAAGAATTTTAAATATTCTTATTACACAGCATAATTTATGATCGTACCAACGTGGGGCTTTTTAGCAATTAATTTTATTCAAAAATTCGAAAGTAATATGAATTTCCAAAATTCATATTACATAGCATAATTTATGTCGCCAGGCAACGTGGGGCTCGATTGGGTTATTTATGTACAATTAAAGGGTAATATTTTTTTATAAATAAAGTTGAGGATTATTTGAATGATATTTGGGGTTATGAAATAATTTATGTGGGGTAAATGAAAACATTCTGGGACAACAGCGATTTAAGTAATAAAAAAGGAGAAGAGTTCCAAGTAGTTAAAAAGAAAAAGAGGAGTAGGAGTAAGAAATCTAAAATGGAACCAGAAAAGAAAATAGAAGAAGAACAAGATGTTGAGAAGGAAGAAGAAGAAGGTGCTGCAAGCACAAATAAGAGTAGTAAGGAGGGAGAAAGTTCAAAATTAGAATACATGATAATGAATATGATAAAGGAGATGAGAGAGAATAGTGAAAAAACTAATAAAAAAATTGAGGAGAGTAGGGAAGAAATGAAGAGGGAAATAAAAGAGAGTAGGGAAGAAATAAAGAAAATAGAAGTAAATTACAGTAATCATGGAAATGTGGAAGAAATAACTAAAGAATTAGAACAACGAGTTGAGACAGATCATGTGGAGATAAATAAAGAAATAAATAAAGAATTAGTACAAGAAGTGGAGACAGGTCATGAAGAGATAAATAAAGAATTAAATAAAGAATTAAATGTTGAAGCAGAAAAAAAATGGAATAATACAGAAAAGAATGATTTAATGAATTTACCATCAATACGACTTAGATTGAATAATATTGAATTTGTTACTATTATAGATATGGGGGTTGATTTATCACTTATAAGTGAAGACGTCGTCGTTAATAATTATGAATTATTGGAGAATAATATTGTAATATTTGGGGGGTTTAATCTAATAGATGAAAATAAAATGAAGTTTGGTCGTATTGAGGAAAGATTGGATTGTGATTTGAATATCAATGAAGTTAAAGTATCTGCGAAACTATTAATTGTTCCGGACATGATTGTCGACATGGTGCTTGGAAGCGATTTTTTGGAATATCATAATATGATTATAGAAGAAGATTGTCTAATTTATAAGAACAACAGATTTCCATTTTTAAATAAAGAACAGAATGATAATTTTAAAATTAATGAAATAAAAGAAGAATTATTACCAGAAGTCATAATAAATCAATCAAATTTAAATGTTAATGAGTATCAAGAATTATCCTCAAATATTAATGAAGGAGAAAAGGAGAGTAAAATATTAATTTATCCAGAGAGGGATACAACAGAATTTTGTAAACAACATCAAGATTTCCCGAAAGAACCTGATTTAGAAAAATCATTAAATAAAAATGAAATAAATTTAACGGAAAGTAAATATGAAATAAAGATTACAGATGGTGACAAAATAAATAATGAAGAAATAAATCAAAGTGAAATCAAAAATAGTAATGTTGATAATGATATTAACAATTATAAAGAGCTTGAAATAAGTCAAGATAAAGATCAAATAGAGAATAACGTAAAGGAAAAGGAAGAATTTTCAGAAAATAAAATTTATTCGTGGATAGAGAATAAAGAGGAAACCAAAATAAAATCTTCAAAATATAAAAATAATCAAATTTATTTTAAAAATCGGAAAGTGAAAATAAAATTTTCAAAATATGAAAGTTATCTAATGCTATTAGAAAATCAACCAAAAGTAAAATTAAAATCTACAAATTATAAAAATTATCTGATGTCAGTAATAAATAAAATAAATACTAAAATGAAGATTGTTAATAATATAAAGTACTTGAAGAGTATTAAAAATAATACGAAATTTAAAATGAAATTTTTAATTAATACAAAGTATTTGGAGAATTTTAAACATAAGACTAAATTTAAATTAAAATTATTAAATGATAACATATATCCAGAGAATTTTAAAAATAAAACAAAAGTTAAATTAAAGTGGTTAAATAATAAAAAGTGGCCAGAACATTTTAAACAAAAAGCGAAAATTAAATTAAAATTTTTAAACAACAAGGAGGATCCTGGCAAATTAAAATACAAGAAGAAAGTAAAAATGAAAATAATAATTAATGAAAAATATCCGGATACCTGTAGAAACAAAAAGAAGGTGAAAATGAAAATTTCAAATAATAAAATTAATGCGAAGGCCTTGGAAAATAAAAAGAAGGTCAAGATGAAATTTAGAAATTACATGAAAGAGCCTGCGCAATTTAAAATTAAAAAGAGGGTGAAAATGAAATTTTTAGATAAAGGCAGGATAGGAGTTAGAGGGGGATATTTTTTATTTTTATTTAAGAATGCTAAGAGGATTTTTGGGGATTTTAAATTATTATCGGAAATTTACTCCAGGATTAACAGATAAAATATTAATTTTGACTGAAATTGTTAGAAGGGGGAGAGTGATTTTTTTTGTTAATTTTTGCAAAATTTGCAATTTTTATAATTAGGGGTTTTCAAATTTTGAAAAATTAAAGGGGGATTTATGCTGTGTGTTCTAATTCAAAAATTTATTTATTAACTTAAAATTAAAAATTATTACTAATTTTTTTTATTACTTAAAAAAGTATGAGATTTTGTTAAAGTATGAGATATTCTTCGTGGTCTTGTAATTCATTGAAGTTTATTTATATCGACGGTAATGCAGTGGTAATCTTGATTTCTTGTATTTCTTATTGGTTAAATGCATTTGAAGTAGCATTGAGATTTTCCAGGATACTATTCCTAGAATAGAATTATTTATATTAGTAAAACTTGACTAAAAAAAAATTATAGCATATATAAAACATGCTAAGGCAATTTAATATTGACGCAAACTATAAATAATTTAACTTGAATTAATTTATTTATCAATAATAAAATCGTTTATGTAAAAATATGAGTCGAACTGTGTATAATATTAAAGGGTAATCCTTATTTGAGATGTTATTGGTTGAAAAGTGTGTTTTTTAAATGAATAAGTGAATTAAAAAAAAAAAAAATTTTTTTTTAGAAAATTATTTTGACGCACCTTGTATAATTTTAATTTAGAATTAATTTAATTAAGGTGTTTATTGAGTTAATTTAATTTAGTTTGATTAGATAACCTAATTGTTTATTTAGATTTAAAACAAACCGGATACATTACTTTTGAGTATGTCGGTATATAAAATATTGTAATGTAAATAGTTTTCTGTAATTTAGGTCAAGGTTGTAAGAATTTGCCAGACGGTTTTTGTATAAAATATAGTCACAGATAAAAGTGATAAGAAGTCAATGACCTCATATAAATTACTTGTAAACCTAGGGTTTATGTTAATTAAGGAATGTAACTATGGTTTTAAATTAATGAATAATTAATTGATAATTATTAATGCTAATAAGCTGGTATTGTTTAATTTATGTGCTTTTATAAATATGAAAAAAATATGTTAATTTTAAAATTTTAAGAAAAATTTTCTTCATTGAATGTACCTGTCATACGTTGATTTATGTTTGAATCGCGTATTTAAAATAGTTGTATTCCAGTTAATCTGGGATAATGACATTTATGTAATAAGTTGAATAAGGGTGAAATTTAGATTAGATTGTAAGGTTTCATAGCTATCTTGTAAAAACAATAGAATTTTAATTGTTTCCGGTGTTATCGTTATGTAAAGGATACTTAAGGGTGATATTTGTATAATTTGATATATTTGGAAATTTAGTCTGGGGGTTCGAGATTAAATTTTTCAAGTGAGCTTCCGGTAAGAATTTGCATAGCGTGGGTGCGTTAATGTTTAGCTCCCAAATTTTTGATAATGTAACTAGAAATTTTAATGTGAACAAAATAAATTGTTGTTATAAGTGACAGTAATAAGGTGTTTTATTATTTAAAGAAAGTTGAGAAAAATCCGTTGAAGAATATAAAAGTTATTGGAAGATTAAAAAGTAAAATTGTGAAGCGTCCTTTCTTTATTGTAAAAATATTAATTTGTGCAAGTATTAAATATTCCAATGGGAAACTAAATTAAAATCTAACTATAATAACCAGTGATCCAAGTAATTAAAGAACAATTTGAAAGTTTCTTCGACAAATAAATTCAATAAATTATAAATTGATAAAAAATGGCGTACCTGAGCACCATCTTATGATAAAAAAATAGTTCTGCGAATTTCCGGTTTTTGAGGTGGAGAAATACATCTTGTTGTCAATCGTGCAGATTTGTATTTGACAGATAATATGGAATTAATCTTCTTCGTGTGATATAATAATAAATCTGTAATAATAAAAGTTGAACAGTTATAATTAAAAATAAAAATGCTAAAAATAAATGAAAAATTAAAGTAATTATAAATTGAAAAATATAATTTCTAATAAAAAAAGGGAATTACATACCTGAGAAAAACTGTTATTGAAGATTTTGCTGGAGAACTCATGGTTTAGTATTATCGGACAGGCAGCGTTAGGACAGCACACATCATACCGTGCACAAGCACATCACAGACAGGAAAGAAAAATTGGTTGTATGAGTTAGCTACCATTCAAATACGTGGAAGCGCACGCATCAAAGATTCCGAACTTCAAAGATGAACATTGTAAAAAGATAAGTAATAATTTTCGTGGTGTTTCAATAAAAAAATTTGTTTTATTTATTATAAATGTACAGAGATGTTTTAAATATTATTTTATGGTGATGTATTTGCGTGTAAATGTAGTAGGTGGTATTCTGGAAATCTGCAATTCAATTTTTTTAAATAACCCATCGACAATAGTGAAGCTACATGATGTTCAAGAATTTAAAATTATCCCTGAGATTAAGTACAAGATGAATTTATGTCAATCAATTATTTACATGTCAAAATTTTAATAAGAGTCTCTTGTTTTAAAATAAAATTCCCATGCTTATAAATTTATTTGAAATTTATTTTTTTATGAAAATGCTTAAAACTAAATTAAAACACACAGCATTTAATTATATTAATTTTATTACTGAGCTAGCAAATGTGGGTCAAAAATAAATAATAATTCAAAGTTTACAAAATTTATGATTTTTCAAATGTTTGGAATTTTTAAAAAATTAAAAAAAGAATTTTTCAAAATTCTTATCTCACAGCATAATTTATGGCTCATCAACGTGGGGCTATTTATATTTATTTTTCTATTAAAAAACTTTAAATTAATTAATTATCTTAAAATTATGAAAATGTCTGGATATTTTCAAATACCCAGATACACAGCATAATTTATGACGATTCCAACGTGGGGCTATTTAATTTTATTTAAGAATTTAATTTGTAATAAGAATTTTAAATATTCTTATTACACAGCAATATATATATATATATATATATATATATATATATATATATATATATATATATATATATATATATATATATATATATATATATATATATATATATATATATATATATATATATATATATATATATATATATATATATATATATATATATATATATATATATATATATATATATATATATATATATATATATATATATATATATATATATATATATATATATATATATATATATATATATATATATATATATATATATATATATATATATATATATATATATATATATATATATATATATATATATATATATATATATATATATATATATATATATATATATATATATATATATATATATATATATATATATATATATATATATATATATATATATATATATATATATATATATATATATATATATATATATATATATACATATATATATATATATATATATATATATATATATGTATATATATATATATATATATATATATATCAATCATGTCTACTTATCGTTATAAAAATATGATTTTGTAATTTTTCTCATTCTCTACGCTACAACAGTGATACATGCACTGCACATTGATATTAATACATTTCTAATCTAAGTTGCCATGACAGTGACATGTCTGTCATTGAACGTCTAATATTATTTTAAAATTCTAAATAAGTAGAAAGGCCAGTGACATTGAGTTTCGAAGAAAAAAAAATAGATATTGTGTTAATTGTGGGTGACAATTATAAAACGTATCGGGAAGCAGCTGAAATATTTAATAACATATCCAGGCAAAAATGTACACAATATAACAGTATCGAAAACTATGAAAATATTCAAAACATATGAAGATGTTAAAAATTAATTCAGTACCAACAAACGTCGAAAACTCGTTAAAAGTGAGGACACGACTTTAAATGTAATGTTATGTACAGTAGAGAGTCCTAAATATTCGCTGCGCAAAAGTTATTAAATTTTTGATGAATACCTATAAGAGATAACTGTTTATTACTAAGATGTGCAAAATTCATATTTTCTGACAAACCCCGTATATGACCCCGTAAATTTGACATATGATGGTTGCATTTTAGGTTTTGGACCATGGAGAACCTTTTACGAAGAATAACTTTTTTTCCTAAAACTAATAATAAAAACGTTTTCTATACGCTGCCAACTTAAGTATAGTAAATTCCAAATTTTTATGTACCTGGCGGATTAGGAAACTGAACTGTAAGAAGACGTACGGATAGCGTCTGTTCACTCCCACTCGTTGACTATTACGTATTTGCGCTTCGAACGTGGGTCACTAATACCAGTTGTACTTGTATCTCTTTCTGACTAACGCGCCAAAGAGAAATAAACGAAACGAGTTATACGCGATTCTTGCTACTTTAAAGGGCTATCGCTAAAGTCCAGTGGTGTACGTGTAGTCGTGTAGGTACGTTGATATTAATTTATTTGTTAAGAGTAGTTTGTTTTCACAAGAGATATAATATACAATCATTTAATATTCTGTGTATAATACAAGTAACTTAAACAAATTTAGAGAATATAATTATACATTATAACACAAAATTCAATTATTATTTTATTCATTGTCATTGTCTTCAAAGTAACGGCCAAAATCAAAATCATCATCGGAATCTGATTCAGATTGTAAATTAATTACAAGCGGGTTTTTTCAGCAATTATTAAACGTTCACGTTCCCAACATTCTTCAATTGTTTTTTCTGTGCGTTCAATCGTCTTTTTCCATATTTCCGGTGTAACAGTAGACAATGCTTCTTTCCACATGCTCATTACTTTTTCATCACCGTGTCCGTCTCGACCAATGTGTGCATCATAATAGTTTTTACATATGCCCCATACTTCTTCAATTGCATTAAACTGGCAGTGATATAGAGGAAGTCGTAAAATTTGATGTCCAGCCTCGTTTATTATTTTGTCAATTACGTACTCTTTCCGTTTTCTATGATTTCTTGCAATTGTTAGTAAATTCTCCTTAGTTGCATTTTCTGGAAAATTAATTTTTTGCTTCTGTAGCCATAATTTAATATCTTCTTTACGCCAGCTCGCAAGTGGCTGTTTTTCACAAAGAGCTGAATGATATGACGCATTATCCAAAACTATCACCGATGGATGTTCTAAATTATTCAACAGTTTTTCATTCGTCCACTTTATGAATTGTTCGGCATTCATGCTATCGTGATAATCAGCACTTTTTGAAGTGGAAGAAAAAACTAAACTTGCTTCATCTATAGAACCATCTTCTGTTCCCGCGTGTAGGACAATAAAGCGTTTACCTTCCCCGCATGTTTTGTAACACTAAAAATAGACTCGTCTTGCCAACTTCTTTTGACTCCACCTTTAGCAAAAATCCAAGTCTCATCCAAATACACAAATTTTAGCCCTTGATTTTTAAAGTCTTTGAATTTTCGCAGAAAGTTTGCTCTCAGTTCTACCAGACCAGGTTTTTCACATAAAGCCCTCCTGTGGCGATCCTTAGAATACTTAAAATCCATGGATTTAAGGATTCGATATAAACTTGTACGACTTACATCAACAATGTGCTTTTCTTTAAGTTCATCGTTCAAAGTACCCAGCGTTATATGCTTCCGTTTCGAATACATTCTGTATATTGTATCTCGAATTTTGTGTTTATAAGCGTGACACATATCTTCAGATTTGAACTTCCGAGATTTCTTATTAGTATCCTCAACTTCGCAATTAACATTTTCTTTATTGCATTTTATAATCGCTTTTACAGTGTTGACGTGTATTTTTAATGCAGCAGACACCCGTTCTTGAACACACGAAACTGGCAAAAGTGGCCCGAAATTTTCTTTTTCGAGATTAAAATACTCCAATATATTTAAAACAAGTTCTTCGTAATTTATCTGACTCTTAGGCATAATGGAAATTCAAAATATTACTTGGCACTTCTACAATTTCAAACGTGGCTTAAACTAAAGACGCCTTTTCAAAGTCTTGCGACTAACTAAATCACATATTTTTGCAAACAAACACCCCTCAAAGATTAGAACAATAAAATAAGGAAAGTATATAATCATCATTTGCAGTAATACCTTTTACTAAACTAATGCAAACGCTCATTAAAATGTAATATAATCTTCAGTCTATAATTATGCTGCAAAATTTATCTGTGTTTATCTTCATCAACAAAATAATTTAACAATAAGCCACTTGTAGAAAAACAAAAAGCTTAGAATATAGATTGCTTAGAATAATAAAATTAAACGGACAAAATAAATTACCTACTGCACTGCTCAGCGCCCGGCTATATCGGCGGAGGGCATGTCCATACCTTAGTACTTACAGATAAGCATATAATCCGCCAGGTACATAAAAGTTTGGAATTTAATTTACTATATCAAGAGATCCAAAAAAAAACTGATCCGCAGCGGGCTGTGGAATGAAAAGTCACGTCTTTACTAGACTAAGGGAATGTTTATAATGTCAGTTTCAGGTTAGGTTGTGTCGGCTGGAATTAAATACTAATGAAACGTCATTTTTAGAATCGAATAGGTCCTGGTCTGCGTCAACGTGAAAGCCATTCCGAAAGTAAGATTCAATAATGAATGCTATTTGAAATGTATTAAAAATCATGTTAACAATCTGCCAGATTCGTATAATAAAATGACAACTAATTATTATCTGACATTATAAACATTCCCCTAGTCTAGTAAAGAAGTGACTTTTCATTCCACAGCCCGCTAAGGATCAGTTTTATTTGGATCTCTTGATGGACACACTGTATATATAGCTATCCATGCATCTTGGAATCATTATACAGAGCGATTAAATAAAAACTTAAACGCAGTCTCCTATGAAACAAACACGTCATGTCGATGATTAGTTCGCAAATCGTGGAGCTATTATCATAATTGCGCGGTTTATCATATTACGCAGTTGCTCATATGTAACATTTTTAACAATGACCAACTGAGCATGGTACATTATTTTCAATATAATATTATTATTTTTATTTTACAAATGCATGATAAATGTCAATTGTAAACCGCAGCCCATTAAATACACATAATGGAAGAAACTATTAAACAGTTGTTTGGTTTAGGGGAAAGGCAAGACTAATAAGCTGGTGACCGCCGTTTAAATTCCGTGACACCTTTTTTTTAATTTTTTAAAATTCATTATTTGACGTTTCTTATTACTTCTTATCTTATCTTATCCATGTTCATGTCTATAATTTTTGTAAAATTTTATCTTGAATTTATTTTTAAAAACTTGATTTTTAATTTAAATTTAACGTGTTGTTATTATATCGTACATTAATTGTGTTATATTTTAACAGTAACGTTTAAAACAGTTATTTTGGTAAATATTATCTTGACACAAAATAATTAACATCGCATTTCGCCCTGCTGACATAATATACGAAGCGCGATTTACAGCGTTCGTTTATTCTTGGCGTCAGCGAATGGAACGCGCTCTGTCTGCTCGATGTATTTTGAGGTTCGTTCCTTTGCTTGCAATCAGTATATTTTTGATCGCTGACTGGTTGGTCTTCAAGGTCGACCAAACTGCAACCGCTCGCGTTCGTTTAAAAACTATGACGTCATAGAGCCAACCTGGTCCGTCATTTCAGCAACCAGCTCCAGAGGCTGGTTCTAGAAGTTGATACATCTCCATCTCGCTCTTTCACAATTACCCTCCTTTTCTGAAGGTTCGAAAATATTTCCCGCCTTCTTTCTTTAAAAGAGCTGTGGTTAAGAAAAATCTGCAAAACATGTGCATTTTTATTGCCCTGTCTTTAACAAAAAAAATGAATTCTTGGCGCATTTCAAGCCGAAAACGCAGCATTTGTACTGAATACTTTGCTTGCAATGGAAGCTGTGCGATTTTTAATCAATGATAAAATTGTGAATTTTCAAGACACCTTTAAAAATTGCGTATCTTTATTAAGTGGTAAGTGTTTCCTTTTTACTTAAAATTTATTAAGCGAAGCAAACAATTAATTAAATTTCAACAAAATATACATAGCTACAACTGCCTGTGTTACTAATAATCTTAAATTTATTTGTTACTGCTTAGCACCTATTTATGAGCTAAATAAAGTTACAGGGCTTGTTACCAATGTTTTAGTATTGATTAGGGTTCATAAATAAAAAATAAATAAAATAGAAAATAATAAATAATTTAAGTTTTTAGCTGAGAATTATGCGATTGACTATATTACAGAAGCACAGGAAGCAGTGACAAAACATCAGCAAGGTAAGGAGTAGCAAAATAGCTGTGAATGTTTTTTGTATTATTTACATGTTACCAAGTACTGGTACTCTTACTCTGACTGCTTGAAAAATAATTGTATAACTTTATTAAGAAATTAACCACCGTAAAATATGCTTCATATATTTACTTTGCAGTACATAATCTCAACACTATTTTAAACGGGATTATAATTTAACACATAATTTTTTACACAATTTTATATTTAATTCCTGTACCTATCAAAATTATGACAAAAACTATAAACTTTTAGTTTAATACAATTTATGTATTATTTAAAATTTAAGAGCAGAATTTAGTAGAATCTGTTAAGTTGGTTTTATACCAACGAGCATGTATTCTGGATTTGGAATTTGGGAGTGTGAGTTACCTCACGCGCACTTAGGCCACAATAGGTGGGCCCATTGTACTACCTCCCCAGCAGCTCTCCACATTGGACGTCACCCAAGCCATCCAACCTTTTGGATGTACTTGAGGACATCCGCAATTGGAGTGTTGCTGATTTCGGCCATGTTAGGCCAGAAGTCCCCCAGCATGGATCCTCTGGTTGTTGCGAGAGCTGGGCAGTGACATAGGACATGTTCTGCCGACTCGTCGTCCTCGTTGCATGCACGACAGTTTGGGCTGTCAGCCAGTCCCATCCTGTGCATGTGTTTCATCAGGGTGCAGTGTCCAGATAAGATACCCACAACTAGTCGTAAGTTCTTTCGGGACAGTTGCAGACAGTATTTGGCTGTTTTTGGCGAGGGTGCCGTAATAGCAGCCCTTGCTTGACGACAGCTTTGAGTGTTAACCCATCTTCGTGTGAAGCTTTTTAAGGTTTCTTGGTATAGCATAAAGCTTAATGTCTTCAGGGATATGGGAATTACGGGTTCTGGCCCCCAGAGAGGTTGTCCGGAGGCCAGTCTCGCAATCTCATCAGCCTTTTCGTTGCCGTAGGTTCCGTCATGTCCTTTCACTCATACAAGGGAGACGGCATTATCTTTTGAGATATCGTCGAGAGCTTCACGACACCGCAGTACCACTCCTGAGGTGATTTTGCAACTGCCTAGGGCTAGTAAAGCGGCTCTGCTATCGCTGTAGATACCAATACGTTGGTTCTTGATTTGTCGTTCAAGAATTGCATTTGCACCATGCATTATTCCCACTACCTCCGCTTGGAAGACAGTGGCAATTTTGCCTAGTGGTATACTCTGGCGTAGGTTTAGGTCATCGGAGAAAATTCCGGCACCCGTTCCATGCTTTGTTTTAGATCCATCGGTGAAGATGGATATGTCCATATACTGGGTTGGTCCAGCATTCGCGTAGACACTAAAGTGCCTATTAAAGGCATATTGTAAAGGAAGGTAGTCCACCATAGCATCCAGAAGAAGAATCTTGACGATTGCCTCATCCAGGATGCGGGTGTGTCTGCCTCCCTTGCCTGCTGTTTGCCACAGCCCCTTGTGGCGCAGCCTTAAAGAAATCCTCACAGCTACTTCCTCCACAAAGAGATCAAGTGGAGGAAGGCATAAGATCACCTCTAAGGCGGCCGTGGGGGTTGAGGGTATAGCACCTGTAGAACTGAGACAAGCGAGACGTTGCACGTGTCCCAGTTTGGTTGCTGCCGTAGCCTGTCTGACCCTGGGCCACCAGACAAGTGCTCCGTAGCATAGCATGGGCCAAATCACGACAGTATACAGCCACAAGGTAATTCTAGGGGAAAGTCCCCAAGATTTACCTATAGCGCGGCGACACTGCCAGAAAGCCATGCATGCTTTGTTTGTTTTAGCTTTCAGGTGTTTCTCCCAGTTCAGCTGTTTGTCACAAATAACTCCCAGGTATTTGACATTATCTGAGAATCTGAGAGAAGTAGTGAATAGGAGAGGTGTACGTAGGGGTCCAACCTTCTTTTTCTTTGTGAAGAGTACCATCTCTGTCTTCAAGGGGTTGACAGATAGGAACTGTTCATTACACCATTTTTCTGTTATTCGAAGAGCCATCTGCATTAAGGTGCAGAGCATGCCCTCAAACTTCCCCGTGATGAGGATGGTGATATCATCATATCCAATGGTATAGAATCCAGCATCATTGAGTGAGCTTAGAAGGCTGTCCACCACTGTATTCCATAACAGTGGAGACAGAACTCCGTCCTGTGGACAGCCTTTCATCACGACACCTCTAATTGAGCTGTCTCCTAAGTTAAATTGCACTGCTCTCATTGCAAGCATGTGCTTTATCCACTCACAATGAGTAGGTGCAACACCAAGTCTGCGTAAGGCAGAGTTTATACTTTCAAAGGTGGCCTTGTCAAAAGCTCCTTCAATATCAATGAAAACTCCCAGGGTGTTGTCTAATGATCTCTCGATCCGATTCGCTACGGCATGTAGCGCCGATTCGGTAGATCTCCCTGAGAGGTAAGCGTGTTGGTTCAGGTGCAGTAGGTGTGAAACAAGCACCTTCTCCCTTATTTCCCTGTCACAAAGTCTCTCAAGAGTCCTTAATAAGAAAGATGTAAGACTAATGGGACGGTAAGATTTGGCCAGGGTGTAGTCAACACGCCCTGGTTTTGGGTATAAAAACTACCTTCACTTCTCTCCAGCTCTCTGGTATATATCGAAAGGCGATACATGCCCGGTAGATGAGCACCAGGTGGGCAAGTATCAGGTCCAGACCCCATTGTAATAGGGCTGGGAAGATACCGTCCACTCCTGGCAACTTGAAGGGGAGAAAAGAGTTTATAGCCCAGGTTACTTTGTCGCCCCTTACGACCCGGTCCGCCACTTCCCAATCCTCCTCGATGGGAGGTGGGGTATAGGGCCTTGGTCATACACAGTCAGGGGTAACAATGCAGCCTGGGAAATGTGTTTGAATTAGCACTTGTGCTGTCTCTTCGGGTTTGGTTGTCAGAGAACCATCCCCTTGCCTGAGATAGCCAGGTTGTTGATTGGGGTCTTTGGAAAGGATCCTTTTTAGTCTTGCCGCTGAGGTAGTAGTCTCTATAGAACCGCAAAAAGTTTTCCAAGAGTCCCTCTGCCTCCGGCGGATTTCTTTTTTATATATTCGTTTTTGGTGTTTGTAGGCCTCCCAGTCACTAGTAGTTCTAGTTCTCTTTGCTTTATTGAAGAGTTTACCCAGCACTGATCTCATCCTGTCGAGTTTCTTGCACCACCAAGAGGTTGTGCGACTCGCCTTGGGTGTCTTCAGGGGGCATGATGATTCATAGGATTGTAAGAGCGAGTTTTGCAGAATGTCCACGCTGGTCTGCATGTATTATAGTCTAATATTTGTTTTAATATTTGTTTACAGAATTGGAAGGTCAAGATCAAGACCAAGATGATAAAATATGGCTAGATAATAAGAAGCCTACCGACAAAAATGTAGGAGCTACATATTTCTTTTGGAATTGAGGACAAAGTACTGCCCTCAATTTAATGATAAAAAACATAAGAAAAAAAATTTGTGGGCAAAGATAGCCCAAGAAATGAATGATGCAGGTTTCCATGTAGGAGACTGGAAAGAGGGGACCGAAAAATGTCGACAAAAATTTGTAAATTTGCAAAAAACATATATGTATAAATTTCATCAACAATGGGGTAACAAAAACTGGAACGCAGTTTCAAAATAAGCCCCAAAAAATGTGCAAAAATAAAAAGTTGAGTCTTGTGGCAAATAATTGCCAAATTGCCCCAAATAATCTAATTGACTAACCCCAAAAACACATTTATCAACGTTTAACAAAAGTCTGTATCTATTCAAACGTTCAAGAACCATTTTTACATGACGCAAATGTTCTGACGCGGTTAAAAATTAATATATCGTCGAGGTAAAAATAAATGTAATACATCCCTGTAAGAATCTTCTGGACGAATCTGGACCAGGAAGAAGGAGCGTTTCTTAAGCCAAAATTAGGTCTTGTCCATATCATCTGGATGCAAAGGAATTTGGAAGTATGCTTTCTGAAGGGAATTGGATAGGTATCCGGAACTGTTACCGCATTCAGCTGCCTGTAATCGCCACAGACACGATAGCTGCCATCAGGTTTTAATACCATATGTATTGGGCTGCTCCAAGGACTGTCTGCCTGTTCGATGATTCCAGCACGTAACAGTTCATGCAGATGTTTTTCTAAAAACAGTAATTGTGTTGGATTAAGTCTTCGACATTTTGCACTAATTGGCGGACCGTTAGTTTTAATTCGATGCACTACATTATGTTTAATAGGGGTGTTAACGTCGAATTCAGCTGTTAAAGCAGGAAATTGTTGAAGAAGATTAGAGTAAAGAGTGCGTTCAGGTGATAAAGATTGTAAAGAGAGTGAATTAGAAGAAATTTTTTGAGCATTAACATCTGCTTCTACCGTAGAAGGCGATTGGTAGTCGTTAAGTTCAGAAGAAAGAAGATTGGAAAGTTGATTAGGATGTGTGATTAGTTGTGATGTGTTTGAGAGAGATGATTGAGAGATTGGTTGGATGTTTGATTGTGATGAAGTTGGTTGGAGTGATGGTTGTGATTTGTTTGTAAGTTGAGAAGAGTTGTTTAAATGTTGAGATGATTCGTTTAAATGTTTTATAATTGTTTGTGACTTGTATGAAGTAGGAGGCTTTGTTTGTTGAACAGGTGAATTACTATCAGTCTGTGGAAGAACGGATGACTCACGAATTTCCGGGTCGAACATCATAGATCGATTAACAGAAATTCGCTCAACTACTCTTCCCACAGCACAGTCTATCATTAAATTATGATATTGTAAAAAATCTAGCCCCAAAATTGGAAATGCAATATCTGCCAAAATAAAGTTCCAAGTAATTGGTTGATTTGAAAAATCAAATTTTAAAGCTAGTGTTTTAGAACCATAAGTTTGTATTTGTGTTTGGTTCGCTGCCAATAAAGAAATCAAAGAGGCAGGATTGCATGTTGTGTGGTTGTGAAAGGAAGCATTTGGTAACAAGCTGTAGTTTGAACCGCTGTCCACTAAAAAACTTATGTTTGAAAATACATCTTTAATAAAAATTAAATTGCACCCTTGAAAAGCCAAATTTTGCCAACTGGGTGATGTTAGCAAGGCCGAATTTAGTTTTTTTTATAAGAACATGGGGGACCGGCACACCTAATGGCTCTATCACCAAATCTTTCATGGTAATAACACAAATTTGGAAAATTTTGGTAATTGTGCGTGTTATTATTGGGAAAATTAAGTTTCTGAGTAGAAGTAGGTTGTGTATTTTGATTGTAATACTGACGTTGATTAAAATTACGTGTTTGTAATCGTGATGGTGAGTAGGGTGATTCGAGCACCACCAGTGCTGCCAACCTAAATCTGGGGACAAAATATCCCCCTAGAATCTGGTGACAAAAAATTCCCCCAGAATCTGGTGACAAAAAATTCCCCCAGAATCTGGTGACATCCCTAAATCTGGTGACCAAGAAAACCCCCTAGAATCTGGTGACATCCCTAAATCTGGTGACAAAAAATCCCCTCTAGAATCTGATGACCTTGCTCTACTGACAAAAAAAAGTCCCTAGAATGCTACCAACCTAAATCTAACCTAATCAAAATATCACTGTAAATTATTGTAGCCTTGATTGAGGATCCCACAATTCAACAACAAATTAAAAATGCAACAAACACATATACATATATTTATTTTAACACATTAAATCTGCATACAACATTCGCAGATACTTTTATTTCACATGCAAAGTAATAATATTAGCACCCAACTAATTTACATTTACGATGGATATAATGCTAGATTTATTAGTCTAATACCACTCACATCATCATAACACTTATGTCTATTTAGAAACTATTTATTCAACACAATAAAATAATAATCTTAATAACTATTGCAGTATTTACAAAGAATGCAATGTTAGATCTATTAGCAAAATAAATCGCACTTACTACTACTACACATACCTCACCTACCACTTCACATGTAAAATAATAACCTTAATAGTCAATACAACATTTACAATAAATATAATGTTAGTCCTAGTAGTATAAGTAGGTACCACATTTTCATAACACTTAACTTAACATAATAATCTTAATAACTAGTACAGTATTTAGAATGGATATAATGTTAGATTTATTAGTACAATAAACCTCACATTTTTCAAAACTACTGAATTTACGAGCTATTCGTTATCCGATAGTGCCCCCAAGCCACAGTCTCACCATCTCCCTCAGGAATTATATATCTCTTATCATCCGCCCAAGAAAGTGCTATTTTATTTTTCAACTCGGTATACATTATATGATTGTGAGAGCGAAAGGTGAGCATTTCCTTATAAATAACGTCAGAATTTCCTACAACATTTCTGTAATCCTCAACGCCTAATTCATTTTTAACAACGATGGAATTTACTCCTTTCGCTCTCTTCGTTGTTTTACCATTCACTTCAAATTCGCCTTCTACATTTGTTATGTAGGCTTTAGCACCAGTCCCATAGAACTCCCAAATAATTCGACCACCGTACTCATACGTCCGTGAAGTTAGCATTAGATTTAGATTCATCATCATCATCATCATCATCATCTGGCATGGAGCTGACACGAGGGTCGATCCTGGATTACGCCAGGCCCACCCCATGCCAGTAAGGTGGGTAGGAATTTATGTGATAGGTGGGATCGGGTGGGGTGTTGAGCCGCGTTAGCATGTCTGCAATGCATACCGCAAGACACCGCTGCTGCAACACCGGGTAGTTAGTAGGCTACGCATCAATGGGGTTTTTGAGTACGCAACCAAGACCGTTATGCGATTATGCATTTTAACTTAATAAACTTTGGTTTCAAAGTTTCACATTGTTCTTATTTCACACGTATCTATTGTTCTAAGATTACAAATTGAAAATATCTTAATTTCCTAATAACTAATAAACTACTTAATATTACGTGTCGTCCGGGTGGTATTGCTACCCACAAATATCCTACAATTATCTTAATTTCCTAATGGCTAATAAACTGCTTAATATTTACCCCAATACATATTTAAACTTTATTGTCACTTAATTGTAAAGTTCCCGCAGCTCGATTATACTTCCCTCTTTTCTAAATTTCCCCTCTGCAGTTGACCAGTATTTATTCGTCGTTTTCTTTCCCCCTGGTGCGTACTTGTGTTCCTCTTACTTTGTTTTCCCCTTCCTCACCGTCTTTCTGCCTCCTCTTCTCCGTTTGCCTGTTCTTCTTCAATCGATTCTTGATCCGATTCTTCCATTATTGCATAAATTCCTCTTGTCTCTCTTCGTATATCCTCTTTTCTTCTTGCCCATTCCTCCCATATCTGCTGAGGTATGCCGGTGTTTTGGATGTCCCGTTCCAATGATGTGTTCCACGTATAGCATGGTCTTCCGATCTTCTTTTCTTCTGTTTGCATGACATAAGCCTGCTGGAGAGGATGGTTGGCATGTCTTCTCAGAATATGTGCCCAATATTTAATTCTTGATGTAGTGAGTCGTTTGGTTATTGTTTTCCCTTCTGTTACTTTTCTCTGTCTCCACCGTGGCCATGCATATATTTTCTGTTAATGGCTTGAAACCTATTATTCTTCTTCGGCTATTTTCTTATTTAGATCGCTACGCCTCTCCTTGTGGAGTCACTTTTCCCCCCGCTTAGTTGCCAGGTGTAGTTTGTTGTTTCCGCTGCTCCTGTAGTTAGATATGTTTCTTGTAGGCTGACGATATCGATCTCTCTCGTATTGAGCGCTTCGTCAATTAGTTGCCGCTTGTTTGGTTTTCTAGCTCCTCTTACATTCCATGTTGCGATCTTCAGTTCTTCGGCGTTCTGTGTTCTTATATCGATTGGGGAACCTGTTTGTGTGGGCATAGATAGTACGTATCGTCCAGGTGGTATTGCTACAGTCTGTTCCTCTATTCTTTGTTCTAGCATGATCATAGTTGGTGTTCCATTCCTACTTCCTATGGATTCCTTTTCTTCTTTGGCTATGATGCTGTCGTAATGGTTTCTGGAACCGTCTTCTGATCTCCTGTACGCTATTCTTATTGTCCTGAGTGGTTGATTGGTGTTTGCCGGAGTGTGTGTGGAGGTTGGGCCTGCTTCGTAGTGTATTTCTATTGACGCCTTTAGTATTTCTGCTGCTGCTGCTATTGATTCGGCTCCTCCCCAAAATCCTTCTTTCCCTAGGTCTTCTAAGTAGGCTTCTGTTTGTAGTGCTGGGCCGTAGGCATGTGCTAGGTGGTCGTAGCGCGGAGTCAAGTTTCTTACATTTTCCTCCAGTTGCAATTGGAAATTTTGTGGGTTTTCTCTGATGTGTGACACGATTTTTTTCCTTAAGATGAAAGCTTCTTGTTTGAGCTGTTCTCGCGTCGCCGTAACATTCGCGTTTTGGTCTGCTATTGAGGTGAATAAACAATTTCCATCTCCTGGGATTTTCCGCACTGTCAGTTTGTGTCTGTCCGTATATACTGTTTCCTGTTCCATGGTAGGTACTGTGCCGCTTCTGATGATTTCCGTTGGTTTGCTGGTGTGTACACTTCCGTTTATATTTGCGCCGTTAGATTATATATACATATACCTATACCTATATACATGCATACATACCTACACCTTACACATTACACTATGCTAGTATCGTTAATTAATTAACTCAAAATCAAATAAAATTTACATTGGAAAACTACGTTTAACAGAGTATTTTAAAATTTTTATTTAAATTTTTTATTCCTGTGTTAACCCTCGGTTTGAAATTCAATAGGTCCGGCTTTTACAAAAGAATTTTAGTCTTTTAGTTTAAAATGCTTGTTTAAATTGTAATCGATACTTTCTCCCCTGCTACATAAAAGCCCTTTGTTAGAATTTTACTACCTGCTGCTCCTCTACCCTTGTGCTTGGCCACCCTATTCCCGGAATTTGTTTGAGTTCTTGGCTGCGGTGTTTTGCAAGACTCGGCCCTATTGCCAAGCTAATGAAATAATATAAAATAAAGCTCCTACTTTTTATAATTATTTTGCTGTTTAATACCTATGCCCCCCTGATCTACCGCTATCCTGGAGGAATTCTATATGTTTTCTACAAGGTATTATTTTTTTACTTGCCTATTCTATCTTATTGAGTATGTACTTATCTTTTTAGTGTTTGGTGGTTTACCGGCTTCCTTTCACCTGTTGTTATTAGGTAATCCAGGTGTTCCACCTCTCCTTTCCGGTATTTCTTGCCTCTTTGTTGGATTGTCCCTGAGCACTGGCGCACTAAACACTCAAAAGCACAAATGCACCTGCTTTGCTCTGGCCGAACAAAGGATCTTCGTGACGCGCTTTGCTTTTACCTGTTTTACCTGTTACGTTGAGCCACAGGTATCAATTCACGAACCCTGCTTTTTATGTTCACTCTAGAATCGATGCACCAAAAAAAATTCCGTTTTAAACAGCGAAAACTTTCGTTTTCACTTTTAAAAGCTGGAGCTGCTCTGTTACGCGTGTGCACTCGACCGCTGTTCAGACTGAACTCAGTTAGCATTAGATTTAGATTCAGATTTAAATTTATTTTTCTCTCCGAGCTGGATTTTACAGTTGACCAAATAAATACTTTGTATAGCTAAAATACAATCTGAATCTACGGTCAATTTCCAATACACTTAGAAAATTACACGTTTCTATTCTTTCTCTTTGCAATATGGCACCTAAAAAAACTCCTTTTGTAAAATAAACAAACACACCAATCATTTAATTACAACGCAGAGGCGAAAGTAGTCTAGAGATAAAACTTTGGTTTTGAATATGCATGCAGTAATTGATACAAAATCCAATATTTTAAAACAAAAGATCATAAAGTGGCCATACCCCGGGAGGTACCCCCCTTCACTTATTAACTCATACTTTAAATTATAATGAACCGCCGATTGGAAGTGATCCAGAAGCTAAAGTTTGATTTCTAACGTTTCTTCAGTATTTGACAAAAAAATCATAATTTCCGTAAAAATAATCGTGCATTTCCCATATTTTGGGAAAATGTTCTCTAGGTACCTCCTTAACTACCACATACTTTAAAGTTCTTTGACCCGCCGATTGGGAGTGATCCAGAGGCTAAAGTTTGATTTCGAACGTTTCTTCAGTATTTGAAAAAGAAATCATAATTTCCTTAAAAATAATCGTGCATTTCCCATATTTTGGGAAAATGTTCTCTAGGTACCCCTATAACTACCACATACTTTAAGGTTCTTTGACCCGCCGATTGGGAGTGATCCAGAGGCTAAAGTTTGATTTCGAACGTTTCTTCAGTATTTGAAAAAGAAATAATAATTTCCTTAAAAATAATCGTGCATTTCCCATATTTTGGGAAAATGTTCTCTAGGTACCCCCATAACTACCACATACTTTAAAGTTCTTTGACCCGCCGATTGGGAGTGATCCAGAAGCTAAAGTTTGATTTCTAACGTTTATTCAGTATTTGAAAAAAAAATCATAATTTCCTTAAAAAAAATCGTGCATTTCCCATATTTTGGGAAAATGTTCTCTAGGTACCCGCATAACTACCACATACTTTAAAGTTCTTTGACCCGCCGATTGGGAGTGATCCAGAAGCTAAAGTTTGATTTCGAACGTTTCTTCAGTATTTGAAAAAGAAATCATAATTTCCTTAAAAATAATCGTGCATTTCCCATATTTTGGGAAAATGTTCTCTAGGTACCCCCATAACTACCACATACTTTAGAGTTCTTTGACCCGCCGATTGGGAGTGATCCAGAAGCTAAAGTTTGATTTCGAACGTTTCTTCAGTATTTGAAAAAGAAATCATAATTTCCTTAAAAATAATCGTGCATTTCCCATATTTTGGGAAAATGTTCTCTAGGTACCCCCATAACTACCACATACTTTATAGTTCTTTGACCCGCCGATTGGGAGTGATCCAGAAGCTAAAGTTTGATTTCGAACGTTTTTCAGTATTTGAAAAAGAAATCATAATTTCCTTAAAAATAATCGTGCATTTCCCATATTTTGGGAAAATGTTCTCTAGGTACCCCCATAACTACCACATACTTTAGAGTTCTTTGACCCGCCGATTGGGAGTGATCCAGAAGCTAAAGTTTGATTTCGAACGTTTCTTCAGTATTTGAAAAAGAAATCATAATTTCCTTAAAAATAATCGTGCATTTCCCATATTTTGGGGGAAAATGTTCTCTAGGTACCCCCATAACTACGACATACTTTAAAGTACTTTGACCCGCCGATTGGGAGTGATCCAGAAGCTAAAGTTTTATTTCGAACGTTTCTTCAGTATTTGAAAAAAAAATCATAATTTCCTTAAAAATAATCGTGCATTTCCCGTATTTTGGGAAAATGTTCTCTAGGTACCCCCATAACTACCACATACTTTAAAGTTCTTTGACCCGCCGATTGGGAGTGATCCAGAAGCTAAAGTTTGATTTCGAACGTTTCTTCAGTATTTGAAAAAGAAATCATAATTTCCTTAAAAATAATCGTGCATTTCCCATATTTTGGGAAAATCTTCTGTAAGTACTCCCTTAAATGAGCGAAACACTTCGCCTGGACTTTCCTATACATTTAAATACATTGTTTTATATTTTCCAACATTTTCGTATACACCTGTCTAGACACGACTAGTTAAAGTAAATAGTTCTTATAAGTTGTAACATCTAGAAGCGGTTGAAGAAAGACCGACCGCTGCGCTGCAAGCATCAGGTTGGGTAAAATATTCGGACTGAATCAACGGAAGCGCGGAAATTGATATTTGAAAATATATTAATAACTCGAGAAGTATTATTTTTAGCAAGAATTTGTATTTAGAATTTTAAAACCTTTCTGATTATAAAGCCAGAATGCCACGTTTCCATTTAAAAAAAAGTTATTTTTTACCGTGGCTGCCATATTAAAATTGGAAACTCAAGTTTTTTTCTTAAATACAATCGAGAAGAATTTGCCCTAAAACTTTGCTCTTGGGTTTGGGAGTCTATCTATTTAAATAAAAAAGTTAGCCTACACTGAACATTAAACGACTAGTACAAGAATACAACTGCTGTAGAATGTATGTGAAATTCTTCTAAGGACAAAAACATTATTAAGGGGCAAAAAATTCGATTTTTTGATTTTTTGTAAAAAGATTCTCCTAGAGCAAACAAAACAAAAAACCAAATTTTTAATTTTTTTATCGAAAAAATTTGGGGTGGAGAGGGAACAGTAGCCCCCCTAAATATGAAATTATCGAAAAAATATTATTATATTCGGATTTTGCTATCACTGGTGAGCTATTTCACATTCACAGATATATTTTCTTGCCCCCCCCCCCCGTTAATTAAATAAAAGGGTACCAATTTTCAATTTTCAAAAATTCATAGAGGGCGTCACAGTGAAATGATAGCAATGCGCAAAAAAACAAATTGTAGAAGATTCCCAGCTCTATCAGCTTAAAAAAGTTTAAACAAAAACTGGTGGGCAGTTTTGGAGAAATTTTGGAGTGATGTCTTTGCGATCGTTTTTATATTTTTAAAATTAATTATATTTCATGGTATAGTACCCTTGAAGGGCTACCAAACAAGATGTAGTTGATTCCAATCAGCTAACTGATTTTTGAGTAATATGGGCGTTAAAGTCGAAATGTTCAACAATTTGTAGCGGCCGCCATTTTAAAGCTAGAGAGTTCGGTAAAAAATCGTTTGATTTGTTTCTAAGGCCTTCTTTAATCTCCACTATTAAAATTTCCAACATTCAGTTTCTGAAAAAAATGCTACCAAAAAAACATGTCTAACTTCCGCTTCCGGCTTCGGTTTTTTTTAAAACCTTATTTTGTCGGTGAATTTTTGATATACTCCCTCATTCCATAGCACATTAAAATCGGTCCAGCCGTTCCGGAGATATGCAGCGTAACGGAACCACCCACAGACAGACATTTTTTTAAAAATTACTTTTTTGGGGTCAAAGTAATACTTTCCTATACTTTCAGTATAGGGAAGTATTGATTTCATGCAAAATTTCAAAGTTGAGATTTTAACGGAAATAGTCGGGGGGGGGGGGGGGGGGGGGGGATCCATGGACCCCAAAAAAGTAATTTTTTAAAAAATTTTTCAAAAAAATATTTCTCAATAACTGCCCACACGTTTTTGTTTATACTTTTCAAGCTGATAGAGCTGGGAATCTTCTACAATTTGTTTTTTTTGCGCATTGCTGTAATTTCACTGTGACGCCCTCTATAAATTTTTGAACATTTCGACTTTAACGCCCATTTACTCAAAAATCAGTTATCTGATTGGAATCAACTACATCTTGTTTGGTAGCCCTTCAAGGGTACTATACCATGAAATATAATTAATTTTAAAAATATAAAAACGATCGTAAAGACATCACTTCAAAATTTTGGAATTTTTCAAAAAAATATTTCTTAAAAACTGCCCACCAGTTTTTGTTTTAAGCTGATAGAGCTGGGAATCTTCTACAATTTGTTTTTTTGCGCATTGCTATCATTTCACTGTGACGCCCTCTATGAATTTTTGAAAATTGAAAATTGGTACCCTTTTATTTATTTAACGGGGGGCAAGAAAATATATCTGTGAATGTGAAATAGCTCACCAGTGATAGCAAAATCCGAATATAATAATATTTTTTCGATAATTTCATATTTAGGGGGGCTACTGTTTCCCCTCCCCCCAAATTTTTTCGATAAAAAAATTAAAAATTTGGTTTTTTGTTTTGTTTGCTCTAGGAGAATCTTTTTACAAAAAATCAAAAAATCGAATTTTTTGCCCCTTAATAATGTTTTTGTCCTTAGAAGAATTTCACATACATTCTACAGCAGTTGTATTCTTGTACTAGTCGTTTAATGTTCAGTGTAGGCTAACTTTTTTATTTAAATAGATAGACTCCCAAACCCAAGAGCAAAGTTTTAGGGCAAATTCTTCTCGATTGTATTTAAGAAAAAAACTTGAGTTTCCAATTTTAATATGGCAGCCACGGTAAAAAATAACTTTTTTTTAAATGGAAACTTGGCATTCTGGCTTTATAATCAGAAAGGTTTTGAAATTCTAAATACAAATTCTTGCTAAAAATAATACTTCTCGAGTTATTAATATATTTTCAAATATCAATTTCCGCGCTTCCGTTGATTCAGTCCGAATATTTTACCCAACCTGATGCTTGCAGCGCAGCGGTCGGTCTTTCTTCAACCGCTTCTAGATGTTACAACTTATAAGAACTATTTACTTTAACTAGTCGTGTCTAGACAGGTGTATATCGAAAATGTTGGAAAATATAAAACAATGTATTTAAATGTATAGGAAAGTCCAGGCAAAGTGTTTCGCTCATTTAAGGGAGTACTTACAGAAGATTTTTCCAAAATATGGGAAATGCACGATTATTTTTAAGGAAATTATGATTTTTTTTTTCAAATACTGAAGAAACGTTCGAAATCAAACTTTAGCCTCTGGATCACTCCCAATCGGCGGGTCAAAGAACTTTAAAGTATGTGGTAGTTATGGGGGTACCTAGAGAACATTTTCCCAAAATATGGGAAATGCACGATTATTTTTAAGGAAATTATGATTTCTTTTTCAAATACTGAAGAAACGTTCGAAATCAAACTTTAGCTTCTGGATCACTCCCAATCGGCGGGTCAAAGAACTTTAAAGTATGTGGTAGTTATGGGGGTACCTAGAGAACATTTTCCCAAAATATGGGAAATGCACGATTATTTTTAAGGAAATTATGATTTCTTTTTCAAATACTGAAGAAACGTTCGAAATCAAACTTTAGCCTCTGGATCACTCCCAATCGGCGGGTCAAAGAACTTTAAAGTATGTGGTAGTTAAGGAGGTACCTAGAGAACAGTTTCCCAAAATATGGGAAATGCACGATTATTTTTACGGAAATTATGATTTTTTTGTCAAATACTGAAGAAACGTTCGAAATCAAACTTTAGCTTCTGGATCACTCCCAATCGGCGGGTCAAAGAACTTTAAAGTATGTGGTAGTTATGCGGGTACCTAGAGAACATTTTCCCAAAATATGGGAAATGCACGATTATTTTTAAGGAAATTATGATTTCTTTTTCAAATACTGAAGAAACGTTCGAAATCAAACTTTAGCTTCTGGATCACTCCCAATCGGCGGGTCAAAGAACTTTAAAGTATGTGGTAGTTATGCGGGTACCTAGAGAACATTTTCCCAAAATATGGGAAATGCACGATTTTTTTTAAGGAAATTATGATTTTTTTTTCAAATACTGAAGAAACGTTCGAAATCAAACTTTAGCTTCTGGATCACTCCCAATCGGCGGGTCAAAGAACTTTAAAGTATGTGGTAGTTATGGGGGTACCTAGAGAACATTTTCCCAAAATATGGGAAATGCACGATTATTTTTAAGGAAATTATGATTTCTTTTTCAAATACTGAAGAAACGTTCGAAATCAAACTTTAGCCCTGGATCACTCCCAATCGGCGGGTCAAAGAACCTTAAAGTATGTGGTAGTTATAGGGGTACCTAGAGAACATTTTCCCAAAATATGGGAAATGCACGATTATTTTTAAGGAAATTATGATTTATTTTTCAAATACTGAAGAAACGTTCGAAATCAAACTTTAGCCTCTGGATCACTCCCAATCGGCGGGTCAAAGAACTTTAAAGTATGTGGTAGTTAAGGAGGTACCTAGAGAACATTTTCCCAAAATATGGGAAATGCACGATTATTTTTACGGAAATTATGATTTTTTTGTCAAATACTGAAGAAACGTTAGAAATCAAACTTTAGCTTCTGGATCACTTCCAATCGGCGGTTCATTATAATTTAAAGTATGAGTTAATAAGTGAAGGGGGGTACCTCCCGGGGTATGGCCACTTTATGATCTTTTGTTTTAAAATATTGGATTTTGTATCAATTACTGCATGCATATTCAAAACCAAAGTTTTATCTCTAGACTACTTTCGCCTCTGCGTTGTAATTAAATGATTGGTGTGTTTGTTTATTTTACAAAAGGAGTTTTTTTAGGTGCCATATTGCAAAGAGAAAGAATAGAAACGTGTAATTTTCTAAGTGTATTGGAAATTGACCGTAGATTCAGATTGTATTTTAGCTATACAAAGTATTTATTTGGTCAACTGTAAAATCCAGCTCGGAGAGAAAAATAAATTTAAATCTGAATCTAAATCTAATGCTAACTTCACGGACGTCGTACTCATCCTTCATTTTGCCGATGATCGATTCATTTACAGGTATCCCAAACTGATTATCCAGTTTAAAATTAGATGTATCATACTGACTTAAACTATTTTTCATGTGCTCATAAAAATCATCAATAAATGTCTGCAAAATGAGTGAGTCAGTGTCCGAATAAAGAAGATGAACTTTATTACCAAACAATTTTTTAACTGAATTGTAGTAAAAATTGTATATTATAGATTTTGATAACTCCAGAACACAGAAGCCGATATAAATAGGCTTATCGTAGGTTACTCTTAACTTCTCCATTTGAATCGCTACTAGATTTTCCGAAAATATTGAACAATTTTTAAAATTAGGCTTCGCTATTAAACTTTGAGCACCAACTCTTCTACCCTTGTTTTCCCACTGTGTTACTAATCTAATATCAACCCGACGATCTACATTCTCCATTGTTTTTCCGTACACGCTGTTATTCATTAATTTGTAAAAGTCTTTTTCAAATTTGTTAGCCGCATTATTTCGCATTCGAGTATTCAAATCAATATAGTCCTTTAACCAAGTTGACTGTTTAAATTTTAATATTCGATGAATTTTTGATAATTTTAATCCAGCATTTAAGCACTGTTTCAAATTTCTATAGTGAATAACGTACCGTACTTTATTATTTAGATTTGGTATTAATTTAGGTAATTTTGATCCTGGAGGAATTATATTTTCTGCACAAAACGGTAAGTCATTGTGAAGATCATGAAGTTCTTTGGGATAATCCAGATCGACTTCTAAAATACAACCCTCGCTTGACTCGTCTTTAACTGAAGCAACATCAAAAGCCATAATTTCAAGTTCCGGTAACCATTTAAAGTCATTGATGGGGAGTGGCTGGGACATGGCCGCACCATAAAGGTTAGTGGCATCTAGGTAGTTAATAAAGGAGGCGGGTAAAGAGGAATCATAATTTGGAATATACTTATTGTTAGCAATAGCTTTTCGCTTTGAACACTGAGCAATTCCGCCTCTTATCCCCTTCTTAATGAAATGTAACATGTCAACATCAGTGAGTAGTTCTAAGTTTATTCTTGTATACTTCAATATGGCAGCCCAACTTAGACTAGGGACTGTAAAAAATTGACATGGTTCAAGAGAATAGGCCGTTATGCAAACGTTTCGGAAAGCCTCAAAAATATCAGCCAATAGTAACACGTCCGACTTTAAATAGACATCAAAGTAGTCACCCAAAGTTTGACAGCTAAAAGTTTTCCATACAAATTTAGCTCGCGCATAATCCGAATCAGATATATCCTCTTTTGTTAAATTGTTATAAAATTGAATTTGCGATGGCAATTCTCTCTCATCCAACCGCTCCATACTGTCAACATAAGAGTATGGGAACACTCCCTTCTGTCTAATCAGCTTAAATTGTGTCTCATCTGGAAAGCATTTTTGGATTTCTGTACACTGAATATCTTTTAAATTTTTCGATAAGCTATCTAAAGAAGAGCCCATAAATCGGTAACTATCTAAAAATCTAATTTTCATAAACACACTCTCCCGTCTTCCCTTACTATTAGTTATGCTATCAACCAATACGTGTTTTGAAAATGAAATGTATTTTTCCTTGTTTTCAGCTATAACATCAATTTTATTGTTACCATCTTCAGAACTTAACGCTCTTATAAAAAGATGTGCATCATAATTTGATAAATTGTGAAAAAACACGGGTACAAATTTGGGTAATTTAAAATTCAAATTACAGGCGCTATGGTCGCCCCGATACTCGATTATCAATTTCATCAATATATTCTGTATATACACCCTCCAAGTTGATAGATTGGTTAATAATTTTATTTCTAGTATTAAATGATTTTATCTCTTCTATATTCTTGCTGGGGAGTATGAATAGTCCAAATAATTCTAGATTAACCTTAATGTTTCCGTATTTCACCATTACTGCAGATTTGGGCAAGGGGTTGTATAGAGGCCCCCTCTATACAACCCCTTGCCCAAATCTGCAGTAATGGTGAAATACGGAAACATTAAGGTTAATCTAGAATTATTTGGACTATTCATACTCCCCAGCAAGAATATAGAAGAGATAAAATCATTTAATACTAGAAATAAAATTATTAACCAATCTATCAATTTGGAGGGTGTATATACAGAATATATTGATGAAATTGATAATCGAGTATCTAATTTTCAAGAACGTGATAGCGGTTGGACACTTAAAGAGATTCTATTTCTGGAAGTTCACATTAACAAATATAATCCTCTGCGAGCGTCTTCCTATATAGAGTTACCTATGAAAATTAAGAAGACGGGCTCTGTCATCAATATCCAAAATGGTGACCGGAAATGTTTCATGTGGAGCGTTCTAGCTGCACTACATCCTGCTGACAAAAACTCTCAACGTGTTACAAAATATAAGCAATTTGAAAGCGAATTAAATTTTGATGGAATAGACTTCCCGGTTAAGTTGAAAGACATTTCTAAATTTGAAAAATTAAATAATATGTCTGTAAATGTTTACGGTTTAGAGTTGGTGTACAAAGCTGGCAACCGTTGTATAGAAGTGGTGGGTCCTTTGCATTTCACCAAATCTCGTAAGCCTAAACATGTTAACTTGTTAATTATAGATAACGAAAATGGCGATTCTCATTATTGTTTAATAAAAAATTTAAATAGACTGGTCGGTAGTCAGTTATCAAAACATTGTTGTCAGAAATTTTTGTGTGATGGTTGCTTGGTGTATTTTTCTAATGAATCAAAATTGCGTGAGCATCAAGAGTGCGATTGTGGACATATTCGCATCAATTTACCATCAACAAACTTAAAAAAAGATAAATTTGGAAACGCAGTTCCGGAAAATATGTTAAAATTTGAAAGTTTTGAGAAAAAATTGAAAGTCCCGTTTGTAGTTTATGCAGATTTTGAGTCGTTACTGAAACCCATTCAAGGTTGTCAACCTAGTGGTGGGAGTTCATTCACTCAAAGAACTGCTGAACATGTGCCCTATAGTTTCGCGTATTTTATTAAATGCGACTATGATGATTCACTATCGAAATTTGAAACATATCGCGGTGTTGATTGTACCAAAATTTTTTATGAAAGACTCGAAGCCGATGTTAAGAGAATATACAATACCCATTTGAAACATGTTGTAGGTACCTATGAAGTCACTTACCAATGAACAGAAATTGATCCATCAAAACTCTCCAAACTGTCACATTTGTGAAAAACCTTTTCTTACGGGTGAAGAGCGAATACACGATCATGACCATTTGGGCAAGGGGTTGTATAGAGGCCCCGCCCATAGCGCCTGTAATTTGAATTTTAAATTACCCAAATTTGTACCCGTGTTTTTTCACAATTTATCAAATTATGATGCACATCTTTTTATAAGAGCGTTAAGTTCTGAAGATGATAACAATAAAATTGATGTTATAGCTGAAAACAAGGAAAAATACATTTCATTTTCAAAACACGTATTGGTTGATAGCATAACTAATAGTAAGGGAAGACGGGAGAGTGTGTTTATGAAAATTAGATTTTTAGATAGTTACCGATTTATGGGCTCTTCTTTAGATAGCTTATCGAAAAATTTAAAAGATATTCAGTGTACAGAAATCCAAAAATGCTTTCCAGATGAGACACAATTTAAGCTGATTAGACAGAAGGGAGTGTTCCCATACTCTTATGTTGACAGTATGGAGCGGTTGGATGAGAGAGAATTGCCATCGCAAATTCAATTTTATAACAATTTAACAAAAGAGGATATATCTGATTCGGATTATGCGCGAGCTAAATTTGTATGGAAAACTTTTAGCTGTCAAACTTTGGGTGACTACTCTGATGTCTATTTAAAGTCGGATGTGTTACTATTGGCTGATATTTTTGAGGCTTTCCGAAACGTTTGCATAACGGCCTATTCTCTTGAACCATGTCAATTTTTTACAGTCCCTAGTCTAAGTTGGGCTGCCATATTGAAGTATACAAGAATAAACTTAGAACTACTCACTGATGTTGACATGTTACATTTCATTAAGAATGGGATAAGAGGCGGAATTGCTCAGTGTTCAAAGCGAAAAGCTATTGCTAACAATAAGTATATTCCAAATTATGATTCCTCTTTACCCGCCTCCTTTATTAACTACCTAGATGCCACTAACCTTTATGGTGCGGCCATGTCCCAGCCACTCCCCATCAATGACTTTAAATGGTTACCGGAACTTGAAATTATGGCTTTTGATGTTGCTTCAGTTAAAGACGAGTCAAGCGAGGGTTGTATTTTAGAAGGCGATCTGGATTATCCCAAAGAACTTCATGATCTTCACAATGACTTACCGTTTTGTGCAGAAAATATAATTCCTCCAGGATCAAAATTACCTAAATTAATACCAAATCTAAATAATAAAGTACGGTACGTTATTCACTATAGAAATTTGAAACAGTGCTTAAATGCTGGATTAAAATTATCAAAAATTCATCGAATATTAAAATTTAAACAGTCAACTTGGTTAAAGGACTATATTGATTTGAATACTCGAATGCGAAATAATGCAGCTAACAAATTTGAAAAAGACTTTTACAAATTAATGAATAACAGCGTGTACGGAAAAACAATGGAGAATGTAGATCGTCGGGTTGATATTAGATTAGTAACACAGTGGGAAAACAATTGATAAACCAGGCTGCTACAGTGCTTATTTGTAATTGTAATTCTTATTTTGATGTAAATATTATAGTTGATTAATTTTATTTAAAATATGTATATATAATATAATTGTAATTTTAAATAGTCACTTGGATATTGTATTCTTCTAATTTTTTTTTGTTAGTACCTGTAATATAACTTATATAGCTGTAGTAGTAGTTGAATAGTAGATTAGTAGTACAGCATTAATAGAAGTATACATAAATTTTAAATGAACATGAATAAACATAATTACATAATATTATTGTTAAATTTTTATAATATTAGACAATGATTTCCTGGAGAATAATCGAAGATACATTAGATAAAATCACTCTTGTTGCAGGAGTAATTAGCAGTCTTGCTGAAAAGAACATTTCGCCAATGGTTATGTCACTATATTCAGTCATTTATTGACGCAATCTGTCGACGATAAATATACGCATATTCTACCATTTGATATACTTGACGCAAAAAGAATATTCTTTAGATCAACTTGCACGCCCAATTCAAAAATATAATCCTTAATGGGAATTACACCTTCAGAGTTAAAAACAATTGCTTGGTCTTTTTTAGGGAAAGTTAATTTCTTAACTGCGGGAGAAAATAAACCTCTAGTATTTACTGAATTATTGTTACGACCTTCGGTGATATTGTCATCGCCCCTGTTTTCAGAAACGATAACATTTAGTTCAATAGGAGCAAGAACAGCAGACCTGCTCCCGGTAATGGGCAGAGGGTCACTGCTAACAAAAATATTATTCCTGTCTTTAAAATAAAGAATGAGAGAAAAAGATTTTCATAATTAAAAAAAAATAAAGAATCGCTAAAGGTTAGGTGTGTGTGTGGATGTGTGCGCGTGTGTATGTGGGTGTTTGTGGGTGTGTGTGTGTGTGAGGGTGAAAGTGTGCGCGCTGTTGTTTAAGTGCACCTGTTGTTTCCAAAAAATCTGCCCTCTAAAGTTTCGATTTAAGTGTACAACCATAAAGTATTTTTAACGTTGATTTCAAATAGCTAAAAATATATACGGTGTTCCATTTAAAAAGCAAAAGTTATATGCCGTTATTAGGGTGGTCCTTATTTATGAAAGTCTGAATTTTTTCAAATACGCCCCCCAGTTTTGTTCCATTATATAAAGAAATAAGCCTGTAAAAATTTCAGTGAAAAAAAATATTAACACGTGCCTCTTTTGGCTCAAACATTGAAATAATTTTGATTTTTGAATTTTTCGTTTATATTAATTTTTTATGAATCCTTGAAAGTAAAAATAACTATTTAATTAACGTTTTGTTATTTTCGAAGCAATTATAAATATTTGAACTCATATTTCATCAAAATCGAACGAACATATCAAATCTTATTGTATTTTGAATGTGAAAGCACATTATCGATGTGCCATAGGTACAATTTGTGAATAATGGAGAAAATACAGATCCGGATGCAATTCATTTTAAATAAAAATACTGTTTATTGCTTTAAATTTTAAAAATAATTAAATTTACTACTTAATGCAAAAAGTAAGGAACATTAGTCAAACTAACAAATAAACTTAATATAAAAAAAATTGTTTTTCTTTTTGATACGTTTTTTATTCAAAAGATTGTGATATCGTTTCGAAGTTATGTGAAGGATATCTTTTTTTATAGTCTTGAATAACCTGCATTACAAAAATCAGAAGGTTTATTAACATTAATTAGTTGAAAATAAAGATAAATAAATACTAAATGTAATAGTATTAATTACTTATAAAAAGTACTGTTGTTGATTCAATTTTTTGGTAATTATATTATTAAAATCCAAAACTAATTTTATTTCTCGCTTAGCAGTATCGTTAGCTACCTTCAGAGATTTTATTATTTTAAGATCTTAAAGCTACTTTTCTCTATTTTCAATTTTTCTGGATGACAATGAATAAAGTCTGTTTCTGTTTTGAAACGGCGAAAAAGTTTATTACATTGGCAGATATAAAATTTTCTAATTTTCTCAAAACAAATGTATTTAAATCTTCTGGTTTCATTAATAGCCTTTTTTCAAGTTCTTCTTTTTTAATATGTTCTTTATCATGTTGCTAATTAATCTTTGCGGCCATATGAATTTTAGTTTCCAGTGGCAGGCTTTCATCAAAAAATGCAAATGCTGCTGTTTCTGTATTTAGGTACCACAAATGATTTGTAAACTTATAGGCAGTAACAGTTGCAGGATTTTTTAGATTTTGTTTTTAAATTCGCAACATGGATAAAAAAATAAAATAAAAAACAAATAAAAATTTATTTCTTATATTTATAATATTAATTAATTAATTGTTGATGACGTCTCTTCGCTATGTTTTTGTCTTCGTTGTATTTCTTTGTCTTCCCCCTTCATTTTCCGCTCTTCAATTCCTTCTAAAATTTTGTCCACGCCGAGCATTCAGCTTGGTCGTCCTTTTTTCTCTGTTAAAGTAAGAATTCCTTGTCTTCATTTATTGTAATCATATTTAGAGCGTTTTCGTGTGAAATATCGAAAAAAATGTCCAACTCATGAAAACTGTTTTTCTCATTCGTTCGCTGTCGTTCTGCTGTATTTTTACTATTTTTCCCTAAGCTTCTCCAGTCGTTATATATTTTTTCTAATAATTAAACGCATGGTTGTTGTAATCTTGTTGGTATTCTGGCTGTTTTCCAAAATATAGTACATTCTTGTACAGTAAAAGTAGCACTCTCTCAAACACTTAGTTTTATTACCCGTAAGTTAAAAAATAAAAACTTGAAGAACATCCTTATTAGAAGACAATTTAGACCCTGTAATTCGACTTTTGGTATTTTCAATTAAAATGATTTATTTTTCTCAAATCGATACTACTTGAAGAAGACATTTTTAGCATATATAAATAAGCCAAAAACCAGAAATTAAATATTAAAATAACTGGATATTAAAATTACCGAAGTAATCTTAAAGTCGTTGTTCTGGTCACAATTTCAAAATTACAACTGCCAGATGTTACCCTGCGCGGTTCTGCCAACAACTGCAAAATAGATACCTAAACGTAATATTAGTAATCTTAAATAACAAAATGATAACTATATAGTTATTTTTTACTTTAAAATATATAAAAAATGAAAAAAAAAACAAAAATTGTAAAATTTTGAATTTTTCGATTTTTAAGCTGGAAGAGGCACGTGTTAATATTATTTTTTGGAGCTGAATTTTTACAGGGATATTTTCTCATATAAAGGAACAAAACTAGGGGGCGTATGTAATACGAATAAAAATTTTTTTTTCATATATAAATAAGGACCACCCTAGCCGTTATGCAGAAATAGTACGCGCTATTTAAAATTGGTATACAGCATTTTGTATTATACATCCCCCCATTTAAAACAAAACTAAAGTTTATTTCAATATCTTTACTAATAACGAAGTTACAACCTGGAAATCAATTAAAAAACACGCTATACATATAAATAAAATAAAATAAAACATAAGACTTTTAAAATAGTGCAATCAAATCTTTAAAATACTAAATTTAGAAAATACATCTTATTTTGAAACATTGGCTAGATTTAACATTTTAAATTACAAGCATATTTATATAAACACATAAAAAACGTAAAATATTTAATAGTTTTAATAATTTTATTACATATCTAAATCTAAAGCTGTAGATAATATTTGTCGTACATAGCTAACTTGCTGAAGGTCTTTACCTGCTTTAGTAATGCTATATAAAACAGGACAGTCCAGTGAAATACAAGCGATACTTGATGGACGACCACAACATGACCCACATATCTGTAACAGAACAATATACCGACTTTAGACACATTATGTAACTTGCACCACTTTTGCACTATACAATAATAATCCAACCTCGGCTATAGTTCATTTTAGGTTGAAATCGGTCTCAGGGCAATGCACGGGCGCCCGTGTGTGCATACATACTTTCGGTTCTGAATATTTACTTATCTTTACCAAATTTCGATGCTTATAATTAGTTTCAAAATCAAATTCTTTTAATTGGTTATAGTTAATTTGCTTAAAAAATTTTCTTATTTCTATTATACCACTTTTATTTACCTTGCCAAGGTATCTTAAGTAGGTATTATATATTTTACAGTAGCTCTCATACCGCTTGAAAGGTATAAGCATTAAGTGACGTCTGAGATACTACATACAAATTTAATTAATGCTACAACTATAACAATTAAAATATAGTAATAGATTTGTCGAGCCCAACCATGGGGATCTCGCTTATTTGAAGAGACAGAGAGTTGGTTAAATTGAGGCAACGTTGCCAAATTTTATGCCTAACAATAATTTGTAATGAAATTTAAAGTAGCCGATCTGGTTTTTCAGATACCTAAAAAAAAACTGAAATTTTGGGTTTTTTATTTTCGGCTATAATTCATTATTCATTTATGCTACATATTTCTAGTTGAATCTAAATTTTTTATCAAATTTGGTGCAACTGTCACCATTGTTCATTTTCGACTGTCAACTTTTTTTTTCTTATGGTCGGCCATTTAAATTTTTTCATATTTGGATAGAGTTTTTAATTCTGATTTCAACGATGTGTCACACTTTGCATTTTGTTTAGGTTTTGAGCATTTTATTACAGAAAATAAAAATTTCATAAGTGCACGACCACGTCATTTACTTTATTTTGAAAAAATTCTAGTAGGCCATGAACTGATGGAAGTAAAACAAAACACTACTTTATTTACTTTTACTTTTAGATACATTAAGTATGCGAAAATTTCAGGAAACTTTGTTTTGAGCATGTGCAGCAGGTTGTTATTTTTCTTTACAAAAACCAATGATTGACAAAGTTTCTAACATACACAATTACCTAAAAATTCCACTTGCAGTTTTTATGTTTGCAACTGACATAACAAATTTGAATAACCGGTTAAATAAACACAACAGATAACACTAGAACTACACTAACACCAACAATTATTAAATATTTGCTCAAAACATGCTCAGAAGCTCCTCTTGAATAAACTCTCTAATATGCGTGTTAGTAACTGCGTCATTCATTTGTTTTTGTGAAAAATAACTTAACCTGCTGCCTAAGCTCGAAACAAAGTTTTCTGAAATTTTTGCATACTTAATGTATCTAAAAGTAAATAAAAACAGTGTTTTGTTTTACTTCCATCAGTTCATCACCTACTGGAATTTTTACTAAATAAATTAAATGACGTGGTCTTTCTCATTTTCTTAATCAATTTTCTGTTCCGCTGAAGTAAGCGCTGCAAATTACACAAGACGATTAAAGTAAGTCTGTTCATTTAACTTTAGAGAAAAATGGAAATATTTCGAAAAATTGAGCTCAAATTATCCATGTCGGATTTAGAATTAAAATATGAATGTAACGCCATGAATTCTAAATCCGACATGGATAATTTGGGCTCAATTTATACCTATTTATTAAATTTCAAACCTAATATTAACCATTATAATCGCCAAAATTAATTGCATTTGCCTTTTGTGTAGTTACTTGTTATACTACTCTGGTATAAATTTATTTCAAATTGTTGCCGAAACTTCGCGACTAGAAGCGCCTCTTATGTATGTCGTAACCATTCTTCCAATGCACACTAGTTGCGTCCCGCGGTCACAAAATTCCTTTTTTCATATACTAGTTAGGTCATCTACTAGTTGCATCCCACCTGTACCTGCCTATTATCAATTGGGTATAATTACATGCCTTGTACAAATTTGTAACTTATACATGTTGTTGTAATAAACTTTTAAGAAAACATACAGTTTCCTGATTTTATTGGTAATACACTAGGTACCTTAACTTTTACCTGTTGATATTGGTCCGAAGATTACGACCCTTATTAAAATTTATTGGAAAGGCGTTCGGGACGCAACTAGTATGCTACCTTTGCAAGACGGATTAAAAGATAACCGCGGGCCGCAACTAGTATGCAGCCTCTTCTTCAACGGTATAAACTATAAAGGACACGTTTGTAAGAAAAGACACCTTTCTATTGTCAGAACAAAGTTACAAATGCCAACTGAAATTTCAGTCTACTAGAAATTAAAAAGTGGCAGCAGTAAAAGCAAACGGAATTCATAAAATGTTTGTTGGTAGCTTCTTCGTTGCTTCTATAAAGAAATTAAAATTGTTTCAATACTGTATCAAATCCTGCTGCTTTTATTGCAAAACTCTGTTGGATATTCTCATGAAGACAAAAGTTAACAACGGGTTGAAACATTAACATATAAATTCCTATGGCCAGTCTTAAAAAAACTTACTGTATGTATATAGGTATATACAGAGCGAATGTTGGCTGCGGAATGCTCCAAATAAAAATTTTTTGGATACTAAATTAATCCGTACTACTGAAATTAAAACTAAGTTAGATTGGTACAAAAAATATAAAGAGGCCATATCTTTTGGACGCTTTATATTTATATATACATTACAACTCTTTTTAGCCCTTTAAGATTAATTTCAATTAATTTCATTTTAGCTATAAAAGAACGTATTCGAAAAATGGCACAACCTTTACTGTTGCAGAAGAACCTCTCAAAGTTAAACGAAATTATAATTGAAAATGGCTACCCACCATCTTTAGCAAAAAAGTTAATCTTCAATACCCCCCCCCAGTGGCGGTTTCTCCATTGGGTCAAATGGTCATTGACCTCCCAATGAAATAAGAGAAAATAAATAATTACTGTTTGTTTGAGTACATAACATATTATACACAATAATATTTAAAAAATACTTTACAGTGAGCTTTTGTATGAGATTTCCATGCGAGAACGTTTATTAAAGAGCTGCCGAAAGATCCAAAAATGTTTGAATGTTTGAGTATTTCGCGCGCATTAAACGAATCTATGCGAGGATCTTTTGGCTGTCAGTCCCCAATTCAGCTATACGCCACCGAATAAAGCCGCCGACTTAAAAGGCCTTCAAATGTGTAAGAGTGAAATAGAAAGCTCATTGCGGTAAAATTCATATTACACAAGCTAAAAGAGGATAACAGTATCTGCGTATTAAAAACTTCAGGGTTACGGACCCAGCACTTCCGAGAATTATGCTATCAGCTGTCAGTGGTAAGCGCATGCGAATAGCCGCCTAATTTGCGGGATTCGCACGTACACGACGTAGTATTGTGAAAACAGTTGTTGGTTGTGTAATCATAATTTAGTGGTGTTGTACGATGTCCGTGCAAAATAATTTTGGATTGTGAATGCAATGTAAGAAAATGCTTTCACTTGTTTCCACTGTCTGCTATTTTGTGATAATTCATTGTGATATTGACTGCAAACATTTAAAAACAAAAATTCAAACACATTTTTTAATCGTAAACCACATTAAAATTTTTGTGCATTTTGACACACTGGCAATGTGGGTATCAATTTACAATAATTTTATTAGAGAGTGTTTATCGAAAGTCTATTAAAAACTTCAATAAAAATGTTACTGAAAATAGATCATTTTGCCAACGTAAATAAGGCTAGCTAAAACTTGGGTAAGAACAATTTTTTTCCAAAAAAACAAAAAAATACTTTAAAATGCCTCCCAGTACACCACAAAACGAGCCGCCACTGCCCCCACCCCCCTATAAATCAAGCTACAGCTCCAGTAGTAGCCACTAGTCAACACCCTAGAATGTATTCCCTCCCCTCTATCGAGGGACTTACAGCCAAACTAATTAATGTGTTCAAATACGAAAATGTAAGAAGCTGAAGTGTTCGAACTTCGAGTGTATTTTCCCATACTAAATATTAATACTTGTCGTATTTGCAAAAGTGTAATTTTTTATAATTATATGGTTTCCGTACCGTAATTGTACGTATAGTAGCAGCGACTAAACTGCACGAAAGCAAGGTAAGCGCCGCGCCCTCCGGGTAATTACAAATTCCGCTTCGGATGTCGGGTAAAAATTGCTACAATAGCTTTATTTGAGGAGAAAGAATTGAATATATATTTTTTAACTAGAGGTAATTGATAGACGTGGTTAAAATTAAGTAACTGTCGGAAAACGCGTTATTGTTATTAAAAAGTATCGTTTTTTTTCTTAATTTTTAAAACAGTTGAAAATTCTTGCGGATCCTAATAAAGTACTTTAAATAGTCTATCAAATTGATAACAGTTTATAACGATCGGCGTTTGCGTTTTTCAATAAATAATTAATCAATTTCGAATTATTTTAAAAAAAGACGTCAGAAAAAATTTGGAAAATTAGAAAAAAATAAATATGTAATTCAATGCAAGGTCTACCGGCTTAGAAAGTTTAAACCAAATCGTGTGGGCAGTTTTTGAAAAATATTTTTTTGAAAATATTCAAAATTTTGAATCAGCGCTATTGCGATCGTTTTCGGATTTCCGAAATTAATTTTACTTCATCGTATACTACCCTTGAAGGGCTCTTAAACAAGTTGTAGCTGATCCCGATCAGACAACTATGTTTTGAGTAAATGGGCGTTAAAGTCGAGATTTTCAAAAATTGCAGCGGCCGCCATTTTGAAGCTAGAGAGTTCGTAAGAAACTTTTCGATTTGCCTTAAGTTCTTCTCTTATATTCTGTGCTCAAATTTCCAAAATTTCGTTTTGAAAAAAAGTTAGTAAAAAACATGTTTAACTTCCGTTTCCGGTTTTGGATTTATTTGAAAAGCTTAACTAGAACTACAATTTTCGATATACCTCTTGATTTTAAATTTCATCAAAATTGGTACAGCACTTTCGCCTTTAGAGGTGCCACACACACATCCACACACCAACCCATTCACACACCCACAGACAGACATACAAAAAAAAACACTTTTTTGGGTTCCTCGAATTCATTTGTGTTTCAGTTTCCTTTCTGTTATTAGTAAAAAATATTGCAAATTTTATTCCTATTAGATATTTGAAATCAAGTTTCGCGCCTTACATCTGTGGTCACATATCATGGTCTTGTTGTAGGGACTAGGTACGCATGCGGGGTCAAAAGTACAAACGCGGACTCTAGACGCTAGTCTAGGCGCTGTGCGTTCACGTTGTAATTATAAACACCAGAAAGAAGTATTTATTCGGCAGTGCTATTGAACATTAAAATATGCTGATCCATTTATCTATTAAAGCGCAGACCCCACTGTAAATTGTCTAATGTGGTGGACTAAATATACGTTTCAATAACATTACAACATAAACGCAATTTCTTTGTATTACTGGGCTCTCAAGGTTAAAAGGAACCATAATTTCCACTCCAACGTGACGGCGCTCGTATTGTATTGTATTGTTTTGTTGTGGTATTTGAGGCATTTTAGAGTTGCTAATTACAAATCCGCCATTTAAATTAGAAAATTCATATCTTATATGGCTGAAATATTTTATAAATGGCGAATTTAATATGGTGCAAGTAATTTATAACGTTATTCGATTGTCATAAAAATTGGCATTTGAGAGTTTTTAACGCTGCGAATTACAAATTTACTATGTAAATTATAAAATTCAAGGTTGGGAATTCACTCTGCAGTAAATATGTTATTAAGCAATACAAACGTAAAAGTTAAAACTGCAAGAAACGTAAAACTAAGATAGATACCAGATAATAATAGTTACGTATATTAAGGTGTAATATAGTTTAATAACGCGCATTGACGTTTTTATACGAGTCTTACAATCTAACTCGAACATGACAACCGTTTACGTTTTCTGTTAAATCTTACAGTTCAAAATACACTTTCAGCGAGAACAAGCTAAAAATTTTCACTTACAACTTGCGTGCTCGGCGCAGATTTCTTTTTTTGTATAACCTCATTCACCACATCACACCCTTTTACTTCTCAAGGTTAAATACCTAGCTTTAAAAAAACGCTGTGGCTAGCGTCCCGACTCGGGATCCACGTTCAGTCCCGAATAACGTCATCGAATGACGTCACAAATAACCTGTCGGGACTTTTATTACGCTGTGGCCAGCGTCCCGACTCGGGATCCACGTTCAGTCCCGAATAACGTCATCGAGTGACGTCACAAATAGCGTGTCGGGACTTTTATTCCGCCCCGACTCGAAATTATTACAGACTTCAGTACGACTTACGTATGTGGATCTGTTACTGAAAACAACACGGGCAACCTGATAGGCTCAAATACTATTTCCTATGAAATTGCCGAGGATGAAATTGAAAAGACTCATAATTTGGATTTCAATAGTAATAGTAGTCCAAAAATAATTATTATGAGCAACGAAATATTAAACAACGACTGCTGCACTGAGGAAACCGAAAACATTTTAGACTCTGAAAATATCCAAAATGTATCAAATGATGTCGATATAGACATTATCAAAATGCCCGAAATTATAAAAAAAGGGGCAGATCACGCGGTTCAGATCTTACCGCAATCGGTTTGAAAAAAAGGCAGAAAAGCGAAATTGTCGCTTTTTCGAACTTGGGGTTAAAAAAGAAACAAGAAAGAATATTATCGTGGATTTTAACAAGGGAGCAAGATCATTTCGCTTTCGAAAGTGGCGAAAAAATCGAAGAATGCCATGTAGAAAATGATCCAGAAAAAGTGTCAAACGCAGTATTGGATGCCGATGTTGATTTCTCCTTAGTTCGACCACTCTTCACTGAAAAAGCCTGGGATATTCTACAAAATGTGATATCCAAAAAAAGACAATAATAAGTGGCTGTGCGACGTGTGTTGTGAAGTGTGGAAATAACTTCTGATTCCCGCGCATCAATTAAATGTAAATCCTGTCTAAATTTTGTCATATTGAATGCGTAAATCTTAAAAAGCTGCCTAAAAGGCAGTGGTATTGTTTAAAATGCTCGCGTTAGTTACAGGAATAATTAACGAGGTTGTCTCATCAGCGTGTGAATGTAGATTTATAACTAAATATATTATTGAAAATACCAATAAATGCTAAATTCAAAGGTCCGAAAAGGAAAGATGTACAACATAGGTACATGCTGCGATAACAGCGAGAACACCCTGATGACTTCTCCCTTTCACATTTTTATTAATGAAATAGTTTCAGTAAATCTACATCTACGCATTGTAGTAGGTAGTTATAATATTTTTTTCAAATAATTATGTTTTCAGTATTACTTTTGTTGTCTGTTATTGCAAGGAGTTATTATAAAGAAACGATTTTTATGTATTAGTTTATTGTTTATGGAATTACGTTTACCAATGTATTTTTAAGTTGTTTATGTACCGATTTTTATTTGCTTTATTTAAAATAAATGCAACGAAAGCAATGTAAAAATGTTTGCGAACAATGTTCATAAGTCGGGACTGGAGTTGATTCCCGAGTCGGGACTAAATAAAAGTCCCGACAGGCTATTTGTGACATCATTCGATGACGTTATTCGGGACTGAACGTGGATCCCGAGTCGGGACGCTAGCCACAGCGTTAAAAAAAGGAAGCAGACCCCATTCATATACTGTCTAGACTATTTTCATTTGCAAATAGTTTAGCAATGAGATTGCACTCTTTTCTTTCTACTAGGCATAACTCAAATTAGCACAAATTACTGTAGTCAATTCTGACGCACTTAGTCACTCTAGACAAGTTCATACTAAAAGGAATATTTTGGCACAAGCGTCTACGCCCTGACCATTCTGCAGGCTTCGTACAGAAGGAATAATTTATCAGTGAATGAATGCAACTTTGTTTTCGTATTTGTTCTCTAAAAATATAACTGCTCTTAACCATAACCTCGCGTAATCAGCCAAGATCAACAAAATTGTTTTAAAAAAGCAGTATATAAAATAAAAAAGAAATTGGCCTCAACTGGGATTCGACCCTTCCACTGTTTATGCAGCAAAACGCTGTACAGTCGTATTTCCATATGAGCCACGATGAACTTGCAAGCAGTCGCTAAAACACGTAATATAAACTGCTATTCAGTCCGACCGTGCACAAAGCCGCGCGAACTTGCAGCATGGTCAGGTCGTAGACGCTTTTCATTTTCATAAACCGTTGTTTTGGCTGCAAATGACTAACTACGTGAAATACAAAAGTTATTAAGTACTAATTGCTACTACAACGAATAATGTAGGTTCGGTTTTTACCGGAACCAAAACAAATACCGAAAATAATTAGAATTGCGGTTTCCGGTTACGGTTACGAAAATTGGTTCTTTCAGTTTTCGTTTCGATTACGATGCAGCAAATTTTAATGTTTTTTCGTGTTTTCACTTACGTTTCGATGCACGTCCCTGCTCAAGCATCAAACTAAAAATATAGAAAAAAGCTTTTTTAAAACATGCTTAACGAGTTAAAAACAATGTTTACTGGGAAAGCCCAACATCGATTTTGAAAGTAGGCGATGATCGTTTATTTTCGCCAATACTAAATTAAACTGTTCAAATAAACGACCAAAAAGAAACGCCTGGCTGTTTTCTCAATGAAAGGTGGTTTCTATTGTCCTTTAACAAGTTCATACGGATGTATATAGGCAGATAGGCTATAGAATGTGCGTCTATATTGAAGTAGATTACACATGTCCACCCTTCTTATTTTTCTAAAGTGTCATCTGGTTTTATAATGTCTGGAACTTTGTAATTATAAACAATGCTTATTCGCTGAAAAGTCAAAATGGATTTTAGAAGTGGGTGGTGCTCGTTTTTGGCCAATACTCAAATTGTTCAGGTAAACTACCAGAAAAATACCTCGAGCTTTTTCACAATAGAAGGTTGTTCTTCTTGTCATTTAATATTAATTCATATCGTTTTCTGTGTAAAAATTTGTACATTTTTGAAAAACAAAAAAATGGCAGGGGTGACTGGAGGTAGGAAGATCAAGTTTACGCAGATGGGCTATTGACTATTGAGTATTCAGAATACATATGTAAGCTGCTTTTCTAGTGCGTCTATGTTGAAGTAGAGCACCCTTTCCCACCCTCCGTATTTTTTGAAGAAGTCATCCAGTTTTATAATACATGAAATTCTGTTATTACAAACGATGTTTATTCGCTGCAAGCTCAAAATATTTTTCGTCATTACTCAATTAAACTGTTCAGGTAAACGACCAAAAACCCTACAGGTTTAATCTCAATGGAAGGTGGTTTCTATTATCATTTAATATGTTCATATACCGAATTGATGCTGAAATTCGTAAATGTTTGGAAAAACAATAAATCGATGATGTAGGTGGTACGAAGATTGCGTTTTCTAAGCTAAACAGTCATTTTTTGCAATTACTCAATTAAACTGTAAGGTAAACTACCAATTGTTTTAGAGTTCTAATTTCTTTATTCTGTTGGTTAGTTTATTGTAGATTTTAGTTCCTGTGCATCAAGAGATCCAAAAAAACTGATCCTCAGCGAGCTGTGGAATGAAAAGTCACGTCTTTGCTAGACTAAGGGAATGTTTATAATGTCAGATAATAAGTAGTTGTCATTGTTTTGTAGGAATCTGGCTGATTGTTAAAATGATATTTAATACATTTCAAAGAGCATTCATCATTATTGAATCTTACTTTCGGAACGGCTCTCAAGTTGACGGAGACTGGACTTATTCGGTTCCTCCTTGTTTTGTGGATTTCCGAGAGAGGTAGGGGAGGAGTGACATAAATGGGCCACTTTTCTTTAAAAAATTGCCACAATATTATTTTTGGATTTAGATGATTTTTCTTTTGAGGATGGACACTTTAGTTTATAGTTAACACAAGGATTTTGACATACAGCTGCAAATATTTATAGCAATAAAAATAAAAAATAATTTTGAAAAAAATGAAAATGTCCCATTCAATGCCTTGTACTTATTGAATGGGACATGTAGAAGTTTTGAATGGGACATTATTTAAAAAGCATCTACAGCAATAAAAAAAATGTATTAAGGTAATACATTATATGAATACTTAACAAGTTACAAAACTCTTCCATATTTACATTCAATACTTTCAAAATTAAGATCAAATACTAATGTACGCTGTGTTCGAGCAGTTCCTGTGTTGGTGGAAAGATTTTTAAGTTTCGTATTTATTGTTGTTATTTTTTGGGCAGAAATGTCATCTTGTTCTGGATAAACAAATTTAGCGGAATTTCCAAATCGTCTTAAAAATTTTATGTTGTAATCACCCTTTTCAATGTCAAGCACGCGACCAATATAACAAAGCTTGTTCTTTTTTGTAGACCAATCTACTAAAACAAAGTCATTTTTTGATATCTTTAAGTCAATAACAGTAGCTTTAATATCCTCTTCTTTTTCGTCAAGTTCCACAAAAGAGGACTCATCGGAGTCATCAGAATCTTTTAGCTCAATGACTTGTTCGATGTCAGTTTCACTATCTTCGGCTATTTGTAGTAATTTTCTAGCTGCCTTTCTTTTCTTAAGTTCTGTTTTCTTTAACTTCTTCAATTTCTCTAAGTGTTGCTTTTCAATGTTATTTTTTTCCGGTGTTGCTGTCAAAATTCGTGTAGTTCCCCTTTTTCTTTCTGTATAATTCTCTTTTCTTTCGGGTGCCTTAGGATATGGACGGATTGATTCCGGGGTTATTAAAACATTGGTGGTACTATTTGATGAAGATGGAGTTGCGGGTTGGGATGTGGATACTGATGATGTTGATGCAACTTCTTCCGATTGTTGAACTGATACAACAGAAGGTGAGGGATGATCTGTTACGTATGAGGAAAGAAAATCAGATTGGTCAAAGACATTTCTATCAAATGGATATATTCCTGGTTTAGTAAATCCAGATACGATGTTTTTAGGTGTAAAGCCATTTAAATAGGCTTTATTAGCAAGTTCTGTTATATTATATATATCCAGAGTTTTTCCAGGATTGGACAACATCCAATCATTTTGGGCACTTTTAAAATAGGTCTTGAATGGCTCATACACAGAAATGTCTCTTGCATTTTGTGACTACAGTGGGGGGGGGGGGGCGATGTTAATAAAACCACATAATTATTCTTCGCGTAGGTAATACCATCAAGACCAATATGAGACTCGTGATTATCTAAAAGTAACAGTACAGGAGCTTCTACAGTGGGTCTTACATGTTTTACAAAATGCTGCAAACCGATGTAAAAGTTATCTTCAGTCATCCATCCTGATCTGTGTGCAAGGCCCAGGCTCCCCAACGGTGCATTGTTTAGCATGAAATCTTTAAAATGCACCCAAGGAAATACAAATACAGGTGGTACAGAATTTCCATTGGCATTAATAAAAGCTAACATTGTAACTAATGTGCCCCTTTGGGCTGACGTGGCTTGGCCAACCTGTTTGAACCTTTAGTAGCAAATACTTTGGGTGGATTAGTTATGGTAGTTAAGCCGGTCTCATCACAATTGTAAATTCTGCCAGCACTGAAATTGTTCTAGATTATCGAAAAACTTACTCTGTTCAAACTTGTACTTTCTGGTTTTCGTAGGGATAGTTGCTTATGTCGAGCTTTAAAAACTTTTAACCAATCTATTCCAGTTTTTTGTTCTTTATCCCAATTTGTGGGATACTTAAGGTTTAATTTTTGGGCATATTTGTAAGCCAATTCTCGGACACCTCTAACACCAAGAATGTAACACATTTTTGAAGCATTTAGTGTATATTCAACTAATGCAAGTTCTTGCGCAGTTGTAAATATTCTCTTGTTGCCAATATTGAATTGATGTTTAAAATGAGTTGGGTGAGGGAGTTGTCCAGCAATTTTATAGGCCCTTTGTAAAGCAGATTTAGAAACGTTATACTTATCTGCAGCACGTCTAAATGCTAATTTATTGAGTACAATGTCCCTCACTGCTTCTTCCATTTGCTCGGCCGAAACTCTGGACCTTTTTTTAACTTCCCCTTTGCTACTACGTGCCATTCCAAAATATTGAAAACATAATTTAAAGTGTTATGCTTCATAAGTTATGAATAGAACATTGTCCCATTCAACCCTTCAAATTATGTCCCATTCATGACTTAACTCATTTTTCAAGGTAAAATAATCAAAAAAGACAATTAACCTCAAAATTACAACCTTCTGCATGCAGAAATTATTTGACATTTAACCCTACTACGCATCGTATTAAACCCGAAAATATTTGTTGTAAGATTAAAATACAGCTAAAAAAATAGTGTAATTGATAAATACTTACTTTTTACAACAAATAACAAATACGCCGCTCAAAAATTTTCGGTTGCTGTTTTTAACTGTCGCATGTAAATTAAAATAATACTTTACACATGCGTCATCTGTTGACAACGATTCATAGCAATAATATAAATTTTAGCCGAGTTATACACACCGTCCCATTCATAACTTGTCCCATTCATGGCACTCCTCCCGTACCCCAATGAAAAAATTACATAAAAGATTTCTGCTCCTAAAAATGACGTGTCATTATTATTTAATTCCAGGTGACACAACCTAACCTGAAATTGACATTATAAACATTCCCTTCGTCTAGTAAAGACGTGACTTTTCATTCCACACCCCGCTGAGGATCAGTTTTTTTGGATCTCTTGATATATTATCCTTTTCTTGCCTATGTTAGTTCGTTGACAGAGTACGTGGTCATTATCGTTTTTTGCTTGATAATTGTGTATTTGTTTATTTTTTGTGCGTTTTATGTTTGATCGTTTGTATCCGTTGGACAGTTCGTATATGTATTATCATTTTTTTTGTTTACTTAAAATGACATACCTACTTCATAATAGCACTGAGTGATGGTATTTTCTGACGTGCACTGAAACATCTAAATAGTATTTCTCGGAAACGGATAATTTTATCGACTTTTAACAAGTATACCTTTTCTTCGTAAAATTAAATTCTACTTCCGGATTTTTAATCAAAAGTTTTATAAAATTTTCTAGCCAAAAAGTTTTGAGCCAAATTATCAAACCGAAGTGTCATAACTAGCGCTCCTACAAACAGCAAAAAATAAGGATAGCATCTAGTTTGAAGACTTATAAAACAACCATTGTCATACTTGCCTTAAGAAGGGACATATTATAGCTCCCGTACGTCCAGTAAACCATAAAAGTAATAGATCACGTCACAAAAAGTCAATTAGAATCCAAAATTTTTTTGGAAGATTTATCATTATTTTGTATCAGATCCGTTAATAATAAGCCAATAATTTTGAATGCTTTGTTGGAGGGTATAAGAATGTTAGGGCAGGTTGATGATGGTTCTACCATATCAGCATTTTCAAAAAGTTATGGTGAGAAAAATATAGTGATGTCCTTGATCCATCCAACAAATCATTCGTTTCGTACAGTGGTGGTAAAATTGTACTATTGGGTGCCTTAAATGCAGTGTACAACCATGACCGACGCTCATTACAAATGTACGGCATTAAAAAGGGAGAACCATCAATTTTAGGTCGAGATTTCTTAAAGTTGTATAACCTAGGAATTGGTGAAGTACACTACGTTGATTTACTTTACACCATGATATGCAATCTTATGTTGGAAAGTATGACAGTGTATTTTCGCCAGGGTTAGGTACCTTTAATAAAAAATTATATACTTTAAATTTAAAAGATAATTACGTTGCACCTAACGTGGAAATATTAAAAAAAGATGGATCTGTACGTATTTGTGAAGATTTTGTCCAGTGCATATCAACAACTTTGTTTAGTTGAAAAATCTAAAGAGTCCGTTACTATTTCTACTCACAAAGGGTTATTCCGTCATAATAGGATAGCCAAATTTCAAAAAAATATTGATCCGTTACTAGAAGGTTAGAGAAGTGTTGTTCCCTGGACGATGTCTTGATGGGTCTAGGACGTTTGAAAGCGGCCAGTTAAACGCAACCGTTTGAACGCGGCCGTTCCCAGGGACGTTTGAACGCAGGGATATTAGAACGCAGAGACGTTTGAGCGCAAGCGGGGATTCTGTTAATATACAGGTACAGGGTCTACTTTCAAAGCAATTTAAGTCATTTAAGTATGCTCAGTCACGTAAAAGTACAGAAAATGTAGGAATGTGGCATAAAGTCATAAAATCATTGCGCCACAAACAACTTTTGTTAATAAAAAAAATTTGATATGCTCAGTAGTTTCGAAAACAGTAGGGGGAGAAGTGACGCTCTTTAAACGTATAAAAAAATAAGAATTTTTGATTTGTTTTCATAGCACACTTATTTTAATCTGTAATTTTCAGTTCAGGTTTTTGGCCATTAAGTACGATACACCAAATCTGAACATTTTGTCTTGGATTATTCCAAAAATAAAAACAATTAATTATATTCCTTGTATCTTTAAAGGGCTATAACTCCGTAACGATGCACTTTTGATATACATAGGTCAATCATGCCCAGTACCTAGAATGCCAGGCATAGATAAAAAACATAATACGTTTATATAGATAGGAAACTCTATGAACATACTACAATACATGAAATAGTTCTGACTATGATCGCAAATGGCGCTAAACATTGTACAGCGGGAAGTTCAAATTGTAGGTAAAGTTATACCATTTAAATGTATTAGTAAAACTACAAATACACTGTGTCCATAAAGTAACCCCCCCCCCCAACTAACTTTTGAACGACTTGATATTTTTTTACAAAATTTGGTGTGCTGTAATGGGAAATTAAATACTATTTTTCAGGACATATTAAAATTTTGTAATGTAATGGGAAATTAAATACTTCTTTTCAGGACATATTAAAATTTTGTATCATCCAAAATGGCGACTGGGCGCCATTTTGAATTTTTTTAATGGAAAGGGGACTCGAGTGACACCTCATTTGAAAGGTATTTTAATTCTCCGTCTGATCCTAGAGTTTCAAAAAAAAATATTCAGCCATAACAAAATGGCGGATTTTAAACAAATGGACTCACTCCATTCAAAATTGTTTTGATTTTTTTATCCACCGTCGAGTGACACCTCATTTGAAAGGTCTTTTAGTTCTGCGTTTTGAATTTTGGTATTAGGTATAAAGAACACGTACGTTGTTACAAATACAAACACCCACATAAATCCAATTACGCTAAACAATTACTAGAACAAAATCATTCAATGACATCTAATAACACCATAAAATGTTTACACTTTTGTGATGATAAACGTAAATTAGATATACTAGAAGCTTTTGAAATTCACAAACATTTAAAAACTGTACCGTTAATGAATGAGCAAATTGATCTCTTAAATTCTCCTCTACTGGACATTTTGGAATAAGAAATCAAGTCATCTGCAGACAATTACCAAGATAAGTAAAAAAGTTCTATTGCTATAACAACACTAACTGTTTACTTTTTCATATAACCTTTGACAATGGCATGTAAACATGCCGAAATACGTATAAGGTTAAAATAAATAGATATTGTTAAAGTGATTAAGTATTTTATATACAGATACTCATTAAATATGGACTTTAACGAAGTAAAGCTGGAATTGATAAATAAAGCCATTTTGGATTATACAAAATTGTAATATGGCCTGAAAAATAGTATTTAATTTCCCTTTACAGCACACCAAATTTTGTAGAAAAATATCAAGTCGTTCAAAAGTTAGTTGGGAAGGGGGGTTACTTTATGGACACAGTGTATATCGGAAATAAAGCGTTTCAATACCATGTAAGAAAATTTATAAATGAGGACCTACAAAATAAGTTAAATTCGTACAATACAGTTACTAGTGTTATTACAGTATCTTTTGGCAAAACACATGTCCATTGTCCATATCAGATTACATAATATTACATTTAGTGATGTGGGGTGACATTTTCTGGAGAAAATATTCTGAATTGGTAAATTTTTAGGAAAATTTGCTCAAGGTTTTTACTGAAAATTTCCTGCTTATAAAATTGTGGAGTTATTCATTTTTAGAATTTTTGGTGGTGAACTTGTTTGTATTTCCATCTCGGGTAAAATTTGGGAAGCATCCAAGTAATCTAAAGATGTCCCAGGTAACTGAAGATGTTCTGGCAAATGTAAAGTAGGAAAACCATTAAATTTTAGATTGGTCTTGTTATGATGTTCCTGAAATTTCATATCTTCGCTAAAATGTACATCGCAGACTTTAAAATTCCGTTTCTTCTCAAAAACAATGTTTCGTCCTACAGCCTCAATCAACTTCTTGTAAATCTATTAATTTACAATAATTATTTTAACAAAAGTTTGTGAAAACTAATAAAACTGATAAGGTAGAGAAATAACTTACATCAGGATTACTTGGAAAATTATGCATTTTCTTCTCATTATCTTTAAATTTATAATTTAAAACGCAGCATTTAAACACCATGGTTATAAAATAGTCTAAATTAAACGTAAAATATCTGTAATCTAAATTGGGCGTAAATTATTTTCAAATTTCAAAAGAACTGTCAGAGAATACCGAAACAATGAACTGTCAACAAGTAATTCACTTACCGTATCTTAGCAACCAAAACATATTCTGCAATCAGCGCCATTGGTGGTTAGAGTCAGAACTAAATTACCGATTGTATTTTTTAAGTTGACTTAACACACCGTGATGCCAGGCGACAAAAATTGATTTACTGTAAGTTACAAATAACAACTTAAGCATAATACAGTACGCATTACAGCCTAATAGATACCTAAATAGCAAAAATAAAATTGACATAAAAAACAGCAGCCGGATTTTTGCTGTTATTTTTTAGAATACACTGCATATTATAAGAACTAGTGCTACCTCGCCGAAATTCGACGGCAGAACCCGGCGAAATGCTAAGTCACGCGATGCATTAGTTCCAATAATGAGACGCGACGTTAGTGTAGATATCGCCTCAAGTGACGCGCGTCTAGCAACTTTCATATATATTATAAATTAAAATAATTATTATTGAAAAATCGACGTAGAATAAAAATATCAAAATGTTTCATGTTCCATCTGAGGATAGAGACCTTTCATTGAACAAAAAAATGGTCCAAATTGGTAAAGCGGTAGCCGCTGGAGGAATCGGAAAAAAAACCCTTTGAGCTTTTATATATGTATGGATTACACTAAATTTTGTTACTTCTAGCTACGTCTATTATCACTTTTTATATCTGTTAAGTGAAAAAAATTATATGAAACAAATAAAATCAGCATTTCTTCCTCGGCTTTATTAAGGTTTATTTTTCACGGCCTTTTTGCATTATTATCTTTCCGCCAACTTCTATTTCCAGGTTCAATCTTTTACATTGCTTCATGTGAAAACGTGATATAATGACAATAATAGGTTTTTTAAGCAAACGCTGTTGGAGGGTTTCTTTATAGTTGATTCCCTGAATAAAATAACATTATTTCTATATTGAAACGTAATATAATAGATAGACTGAATATTAGAATAGCAAAAAAATGTCGAGTTTTGCGGTCGAATTTGTGTAAAATGTAAAGGTTTTTTTTTTGATTTTAGCTGAAATTTCCTCAAAACGCCCAATTTCATCGAAATATATAAATACGCACAAGAAGAATGCGCTTACGAACATAATCATTATTTGCGTCCCTGCGTTGATACGTCCTTGCGTCCCTGTATTAAAACGGTCGCGCTCAATCGGCCGCGTTCAAAAGTCCCATTCCTATCTTAGCATATAAAAAGTTTGGAATCAGTATTAACTGGACTACATAGTGTAGGTAAGTAAATATAGCAATTGATAAGATAAGAATTTTTCAATCAAGATGGCCTGCATGCATCCAAAGATAAAACTGTAGCTGTTATAAATGCTCCTATTCCCAATTCAGTAACTCGGCTGAAATCAGTACGGTAGGTGAATTACTACGAAAAATGTGTGCCGAATACGTTATTGATGCCGTATCTATTATACAAACTGTTAAAGAATATTAAGTTTGTTTGGTCCCAAGAATGCGTCTTTCAATAACATTAAAAAAGCTTTAATGCTTACCGAACTGTTGGTGCATTTTAATTCAGAACTAGAAATCAAGTTGACTACTGATAGTAGTTGATATGGCGTGGCTGCACTTTCAAGTGATGTTATGCCAGTTTGGTAAAAAAGACCATTGCATATGCGTCTCGTACGTTATCAGTCTGCGAGCAAAGTTATTTGCAAATAGAAAAAATGAGCGAAACACTTCGCCTGGACTTTCCTATACTTATAAATTAACATTGTTTTATATTTTCCAACACTTTTCATGTACACCTGTCTAGACCCGGCTAGTAAAAGTAAACAGCGTTTATAAAAACTTCAAGCGTGAAGAGCGTAACTTAAACGTACCATTACCACGCTGGCTCCGCCTTTATTGCCCCCCGTTAAATAAATAAAAGGGTACCAATTTCCAATTTTCAAAAATTCATAGAGGGGGTCACAGTGAAATTATAGCAATGAGCAAAAAATAAAATTGTAGCAGATGCCTATCTCTATCAGCTTAAAAAGTTTAAACAAAAACGTGTGGGCAGTTATTTTTTTTGGAAAATTTCAAAAATGTTGGAGTAGTGCCATTGCGATCGTTTTTAGATTTTCAAAATTAATTATATTTCATGGTATAGTACCCTCAAAGGGCTACCAAACAAGATGTAGTTGATCCCAATCAGACAACTGTTTTTTGAGCAAATGGGCGTTAAAGTCGAAATGTTCAAAAATTCGTAGCGGCCGCCATTTTGAAGATAGAGAGTTCGGTAAAAAAGCGTTTGATTTGTCCTAAGGCCTTCTATAATCTCCACTATTCAAATTTCCAAAATTCAGTTTCTGAAAAAAATGCTACCAAAAAAACATGTCTAACTTCTGCTTCCGGTTTCGGATTTTTTTTTAAAGCTTATTTTGTCGATGATGTTTTGATATAGCTCTGCATTCCAATTTTCATCAAAATCGAAGTACGGGTTCGAGAGATATCAGCGAAATGACGTACCGCACACGAACGCATTCGTAACTAGACACGACTAGTTAAGGTAAATAGTTCTTATAAGTTGTAACATCTTGAAGCGGTTGAAGAAAGACCGACCGCTGCGCTCTGTAAGCATAAGGTTGGGTAAAATATTCGGACTGAATCAACGGAAGGGCGGAAATTGATATTTGAAAATATATAAATAACTCGAGAAGTATTATTTTTAGCAAGAAATTACTCTTATTAATTTGCATTTAGAATTTCAAAACCTTTCTGATTTTAAAGCCAAAATGACGTTTCCATTTAAAAAAAAAGTTATTTTTTACCGTGGCCGCCATATTAAAATTGGAAACTCAAGTTTTTTTCTTAAATACAATGGAGAAGAATTTGCCCTACAACTTTGCTCTTGGGTTTGCGAGTCTATCTATTAAAATAAAAAAAGTTAGCCTACACTGAACATTAAACGACTAGTACAAGAAGGGAGTAACTAGAGTTCCGAACGTTCGGATTCCTTGAAGTAAATACATCAGTTCCGAACGTGAATCAGTGAGTGAATGCAAATTTGTCTTCGTATTTTTTCTTCTTCCGTACAAGAATACAACTGCTGTAGAAAGTATGTGAAATTCTTCTAAGGACAAAAAGATTATTAAGGGGCAAAAAATTCGATTTTTTGATTTTTTGTAAAAAGATTCTCCTAGAGCAAACAAAAGAAGAAATCAATTTTTTAATTTTGTAGCGAAAATTTTGGGGGGGAGGGGGTACAGTAGCCCCCCTAAATATTAAAGTATCAAAAAAATATTATGATATTCGGATTTTGCTATCAATGATGAGCTATATTGCTTTAACAGAAATATTTTATTGCCCCCCGTTAAATAAATAAAAGGATACCAATTTTCAATTTTCAAAAATTCACAGAGGGCGTCACAGTGAAATTATAGCAATGAGCAAAAAAATAAACTGTAGAAGATTTTCAGCTCTATCAGATTAAAAAGTTTAAACAAAAACAGTTTTGAAGCAATCTTTTTTTGAAAATTTCAAAAATTTTGGAGTGGTGCCATTGAGATTGTTTTTATATTTTCAAAATTAATTATATTTCATGGTATAGTACCCTTGAAGGGCTACCAAACAAGATGTAGTTGATTCCAATCAGATAACTGGTTTTTGAGTAAATGGGCGTTAAAGTCGAAATTTTCAAAAATTCGTAGCGGCCGCCATGTTGAAGCTAGAGAGTTCGGTAAAAAATCGTTTTATTTGTTCTAAGGCTTTCTATAATTGCCACTATTCCAATTTCCAAAATTCCGTTTCTGAAAAAAATGCTACCAAAAAAACATGTCTAACTTCCGCTTCCGGTTTCGGATTCTTTTTAAAAGCTTATTTTGTCGATGAATTTTTGATATACCTCCTCATTCCAAAGCACATCGAAATCGGTCCAGCCGTTCCGGAGATATGAGCGTTACCCACCCACCCACCCACACACACACCCACAGACAGACATTTTTTAAAAACCACTTTTTTAGGATCCTGGAAGCCCAAAACATGTATTTCCGTCAAAATCTCGATTTTGAAAATTTGCATGAAATCAATACTTCCCTATACTGAAAGTATAGGAAAGTAAAAACAATTCTTGAAATTATTTGTGCGTTATGTAAGTTTCATTAATATTTGTATTGTGTAGAAACCATATATTAAATCCGTAACTGTCTCACTATAACAAAACGACTAAATCTTACATCTGGGAAAGATTTATCAGTATAACACGCTGGCGGCTTCTTAAATGTAGGCTCAATTTATTGATTGTTTTCGGTTAATATGTATGTTGCTTGCACTACTGTTGCTATAATTTCGTGATTTATGGCTTCATCTAATTCTGCCGAGTCGAAAAAATAAACTCTTTTTATTAAAAAGGTATCTGGCAATCTCTCTACGAGAATGATCTTTGCTCATACATTTACAAAACAAACAAATTACGCTCGGAATTTGACACCAAACGCACACATTTACATTACGTACATCACCGCTTCATAATGAATGATCACGTGGTTGTTTACTCGAAAATCACAATACGGCAGCAAAATAAATTGTTAACATATTTAACTAATGTAGGAATAACCTACTACCCACTGCATTATCTTTATCAAATCGCCACTTTTTAAAAGTGCCGCCCGCAGCAACTGCTCTACCTGCCCGTCCCTGGGGTTGAAAATTTTTCTACATTTTGTGGATACATGTTAGAATCATGAAATAAATTAGAAACAACTATAAAAATAAAATTATCAAGAAAAAAATTATAATTAAAACTCCACAGATACAACTGGCTTAGATCGTTAGATCAGTACTAAACAACTAACAACCAATGTTTTATATTTTAGCATTCCTCATCCAGACATGAAACTGACAAAAGCAATGACCTCATTAAGGGAACTTACGCGTTCGAAAGCTGGAATTATGTGATCTTTCTTCCAGAAGCCAAAATATAATAATCCCCACATAAAGAAATAACTTTTTCACGCTACCCGCAGTGTAAGTAGGCCTTACATCCATAGCTACAGGGATCGTAAGTGGCTGATAACATTCGTGTACTAGTTACCCTTGACGACGGAACTTAATAGTGTCACTTACGTTCCTAGGAAAATAATGTTGATTTTAACTGTTCGTTGATATGGTAACAAACACAGACAACTTAGAATAATGGAGCTTTTAAAAAATAATTCCGATGACAGCTGTCAAAACGAACTTTTAAAAATATGATTAAATTTCTACCTGTAGGCCTACTTACATTGCCGGTAGCGTGAAAAATTTAATAAGTAACACGGAATGTATCGACTAATAACATCCTCGGCAGGCGACAAGCTTCGGCTCCGCCTCAGCTCGTATTCGCCTACCTCGGATGTTATTACGTCCTTACATTCCTTGATACTTAAATAACTATTAAAAATATATTAAACATTGTTGAATTTTGTTTATGTCTCCCGGGATCGTAAGTATTTTCAATAATAAACAATATGCAGACCATCTTAAAAAAAAACAACTACAAGTTGAAACGCATGAAAGCATGCATTTATAAACAATTTAATTTTGAAATAAGTTGCATATAATTTTAGAACGCATAATATTTAAAAAAAGTAAATTCATGTGAAAAATATCAAAATTAAATTGTCTTTATTTTAAAGAGTTTTCTAGGTTGCATTTTATTTCATACAATAATATCAAAATATTCCTGTTTTCCTAGTTCTGTCCTTCAATTTTCGATGGTAAGATAAAATAATAAACGAGCTATTTCAATGAACCTTTTTCTGATTTGTCCTTTATTTTCTCCATTAAAATATGGTACCGTATGTTATTAAATACATCATGTTCTTATTTCTTTACAATTCCATACATTATGCTTCTACCTTCTTATACAGCATCTGATCAGATAAAAGAAGAAAAACGGCGAGATATATGCGCGGTCATTATTTCAGAAAACAAACGAATTTAGGGAAGCCATAAGAGCCACTCTTATAAAACACCGGCACAAATACATATGAATGATAACTTCCTTGGGTCTGCCGAAAAGCGACCCTTACCTGACCTATGTCTGATGTCCCTCTCGATGGGTCGGGTTTCCGCCCAACGAATAAATATTCAGTTGTGCATTTCTTTTATAATAGCTGACTCCTTGCATATATAAGAATATACAATACTGCTAGGTACCGTAAGAACATGTCTAACATCTCGCTACAACGTATTTATTATTATTATTTTATTTTAAAAAAATATTACAAAACCATGTTTAATCCTAAGAAAGGTCTTTCTCAATATACAGCAAATTGGTTAAAACGATGATCGTTCGTTAATATTATCTAATTAACGTTATAAAATTAAGTATGTTAAGTCTGAGGAAAATTAAGCTGATAGTTTATAGCGATCGCCGATGAATATTAAAGACGCAACTAGGAAAAATGTTGATGTAGGTTTTATTAATTTTTTTAGTAGCAAGTTTCATTAATATTTGTATTGTGTAGAAACCATATATTAAATCCGTAACTGTCTCACTATAACAAAACGACTAAATCTTACATCTGGGAAAGATTTATCAGTATAACACGCTGGCGGCTTCTTAAATGTAGGCTCAATTTATTGATTGTTTTCGGTTAATATGTATGTTGCTTGCACTACTGTTGCTATAATTTCGTGATTTATGGCTTCATCTAATTCTGCCGAGTCGAAAAAATAAACTCTTTTTATTAAAAAGGTATCTGGCAATCTCTCTACGAGAATGATCTTTGCTCATACATTTACAAAACAAACAAATTACGCTCGGAATTTGACACCAAACGCACACATTTACATTACGTACATCACCGCTTCATAATGAATGATCACGTGGTTGTTTACTCGAAAATCACAATACGGCAGCAAAATAAATTGTTAACATATTTAACTAATGTAGGAATAACCTACTACCCACTGCATTATCTTTATCAAATCGCCACTTTTTAAAAGTGCCGCCCGCAGCAACTGCTCTACCTGCCCGTCCCTGGGGTTGAAAATTTTTCTACATTTTGTGGATACATGTTAGAATCATGAAATAAATTAGAAACAACTATAAAAATAAAATTATCAAGAAAAAAATTATAATTAAAACTCCACAGATACAACTGGCTTAGATCGTTAGATCAGTACTAAACAACTAACAACCAATGTTTTATATTTTAGCATTCCTCATCCAGACATGAAACTGACAAAAGCAATGACCTCATTAAGGGAACTTACGCGTTCGAAAGCTGGAATTATGTGATCTTTCTTCCAGAAGCCAAAATATAATAATCCCCACATAAAGAAATAACTTTTTCACGCTACCCGCAGTGTAAGTAGGCCTTACATCCATAGCTACAGGGATCGTAAGTGGCTGATAACATTCGTGTACTAGTTACCCTTGACGACGGAACTTAATAGTGTCACTTACGTTCCTAGGAAAATAATGTTGATTTTAACTGTTCGTTGATATGGTAACAAACACAGACAACTTAGAATAATGGAGCTTTTAAAAAATAATTCCGATGACAGCTGTCAAAACGAACTTTTAAAAATATGATTAAATTTCTACCTGTAGGCCTACTTACATTGCCGGTAGCGTGAAAAATTTAATAAGTAACACGGAATGTATCGACTAATAACATCCTCGGCAGGCGACAAGCTTCGGCTCCGCCTCAGCTCGTATTCGCCTACCTCGGATGTTATTACGTCCTTACATTCCTTGATACTTAAATAACTATTAAAAATATATTAAACATTGTTGAATTTTGTTTATGTCTCCCGGGATCGTAAGTATTTTCAATAATAAACAATATGCAGACCATCTTAAAAAAAAACAACTACAAGTTGAAACGCATGAAAGCATGCATTTATAAACAATTTAATTTTGAAATAAGTTGCATATAATTTTAGAACGCATAATATTTAAAAAAAGTAAATTCATGTGAAAAATATCAAAATTAAATTGTCTTTATTTTAAAGAGTTTTCTAGGTTGCATTTTATTTCATACAATAATATCAAAATATTCCTGTTTTCCTAGTTCTGTCCTTCAATTTTCGATGGTAAGATAAAATAATAAACGAGCTATTTCAATGAACCTTTTTCTGATTTGTCCTTTATTTTCTCCATTAAAATATGGTACCGTATGTTATTAAATACATCATGTTCTTATTTCTTTACAATTCCATACATTATGCTTCTACCTTCTTATACAGCATCTGATCAGATAAAAGAAGAAAAACGGCGAGATATATGCGCGGTCATTATTTCAGAAAACAAACGAATTTAGGGAAGCCATAAGAGCCACTCTTATAAAACACCGGCACAAATACATATGAATGATAACTTCCTTGGGTCTGCCGAAAAGCGACCCTTACCTGACCTATGTCTGATGTCCCTCTCGATGGGTCGGGTTTCCGCCCAACGAATAAATATTCAGTTGTGCATTTCTTTTATAATAGCTGACTCCTTGCATATATAAGAATATACAATACTGCTAGGTACCGTAAGAACATGTCTAACATCTCGCTACAACGTATTTATTATTATTATTTTATTTTAAAAAAATATTACAAAACCATGTTTAATCCTAAGAAAGGTCTTTCTCAATATACAGCAAATTGGTTAAAACGATGATCGTTCGTTAATATTATCTAATTAACGTTATAAAATTAAGTATGTTAAGTCTGAGGAAAATTAAGCTGATAGTTTATAGCGATCGCCGATGAATATTAAAGACGCAACTAGGAAAAATGTTGATGTAGGTTTTATTAATTTTTTTAGTAGCAACCCTGATGTTCCAATTAATTTACAAGATGTAGCAAAAATAACCCGTCAAGATACGAATTTATTGCTAATATTGAAATACGTTAAAAACGGATGGCCAAAATCTTGCAAACATTTGAATGCATAAATAAAACCTTATTATATGTTCCTAAAAATCAGTTGAGTTGTGAACCAAATGTTTTATTATGAAACAACAGAATTGTAGTATCAGCACAGTTACGCAACAAACTATTAGAACAACTGCAACAAACACACATGGGCCCAATCAAAAAGTCTAGCCAAAGCGTAGTTTTGGTGGCCAGGGGTATGGATAAAAGTATTGCAAATTTAGTTAAATCTTGTGGAGCTTGATTAGTTAATGGAAATTGTCCACCAAAATTTACTTTAAATTGTTGGGAATGGACTACTGAAGTTTTGTCTAGAATTCATACTGACTTATGGTTTATTTATGAACAAATATTTTTTGATTATTTTAGATGCACATTCAACAGTTAGAAGTTTTTATTTTATCTTATCACAGCTAATCTACCGATTCAAGCACTGCGCGCCACATTTGCACGTTTTGGAATGACGAAGCTTTTCGTTTATGATAATGAAATGCAACTGTTATCGAACAAATTTCAAACTTTTTTGAGCAACAGTAGTATTTGTATTATGGCTCCTTACAATTCACCTGCAAATGGGGCAGCAGAATCGTCGGTTACAATGGTAAAAAATGCATTAAAGAAAGCTTTAAGCAAAAACAAGTTCATAAATTTAGAGTAAGCATTACAAAACTTTTTATTTGATTGTCGTCACACTCCTCATTGTACAACCAAAGTTACACCAGCTTACTTAATGTTTGGAAGACTAAACCGAACACGACTTGATCTAACTTTACCAGTTAAACAACGCACTCAATGTGAGCAGGAGAAACAGCAAAACAATTGTAAAGGTAAATAAAATGTTAATTTTGTAATAGGAGAAAATGTTTTAGTTGGTGACTATAGAAATGCTGCCAAACCGTCAAGGATTAAGGTCATTATTACAAAATGTTTTGGAAAATGTACTTTCGTTGTAAGGGTGCTAGAAGGAGTAATATTGGAAGCGTCATTTGAAATAAATTTGGAAATTTAATCAATACAAAGAGTCATTGCCGTTGCTATTTCTGACATTCTGTTTTAGATAGAAAATGTGAATGGTACAACTGTCAGTAATGCTTCATATATGAAACCGAAACGAACAATAAAACCACCGGTTGGATATGGTTTGGAAAATGTTGTAAATAATAATAATAATTATATTCAAATTTAAGTAAGGAGGTATGTGATGTATTGGATGCACTGCGAAGGTGTGAAAATTGAAATTGTTATTTAGTTGGGGTTGAATACAGTTAATTTGTGGTCTACTTTAATGTTTAATTTAAAACCCTAACCCATAACACTAGCAAACGTCAGGAACGCAAAGATGTTAACAGGAATCAGAGTATGCAGCAGAAGAACCCGAGGAAGACTGAGAAGAACATGGAAAAACAACATTCAATAATTAGCTGAGACAAGAGAGAAAACATTAGCAGAAATCGAAAGAATGGTAAGAGATAGATACAGATTTAAGTGGATAGAAAACCTTAGAACTTTAAAGGGATCTGTAGTGAAGAATATATACTTTATCCATTTCAGTTATAATTTATAAACTAACTGGAGGAGTATAGCCATATAGGTTTAGTACTTATAACAAATTAATTCTTGTAGTGTGTATGCAAGCCTTACTAAGTATAATTAAAAACATAAATATATGCGACTTACCCGATTTATGTCACTGTTCGACCGTTCCCATAATCTAATTTTGTTCTGCAGAATAGAAATTGTGTCCTGGGAGGAATTGCAACATTCTAAACAAAGCCCATGTTGCGTTTGTTGGCTGCATGTAATACAAGTTGCGGTAGAAAAATAGTGAGATATAGCCGCTTTTTTGCTTGTGCTGTCTGGTGTAACATTAGTTAGGATCTGCATTTGTTTTCGTGGCATATTGTTAAACCTATAACGATGACGTATTACATAAACTTCAAGTTGCAAATTGTTGTATGGAAAGCATAGAACAATAAAATGTTTTCTAGAAAAAACGAGAGGAATACAAAATTCTCTAGTTTAGTGCACGGTTGAATAAACTTTGAAATCCAAAATTAGTATGTAGATACATTTCAGAATATCTTTGATATAGGAAAATAAGACTTTAAAAAAATATTTGATACATAATTTGAAAGTAACTTAAAAAGTTAATTCTTTGAAGACTATTAGATATTTCCCTTGCAAGTGAAATGATCTAGTAACTTCTGAAATTAATTATGAAACAAATCTACTTACTTTAATTTAACATTTCAGGGTGTGCTTCAACACAAATGACATTAATGACTATAATTGCACAAATAAATAAAGGCTATCTAAAATTAACCTACATCTCATCAAACAATACGTATAATTAAATCTATTTTAAAGTTAAGTTCATATATTTTGTTAATTACATACCACATATTAAGATCAACACCAATTAATGTGAAACAACGATTTAAAGGTGGAATAATAACTCGAGTTATATAGTATTGTACATTAGGAAGCAAACTGGAATCTGATGACAACAGCTCTCTAGGACTTCGCACTAATTTGATTAAAGGCAAACCAGGTGGTCCATTAATTATTACATATGGTACACGTTCACCACACCTTGGTTCACTGCGCTTATCAACAGCTTGCCATTTTCTGAGGGGTAGAATAGATTAGTTATACAGTATACAATTAAATTAGTTACTTTTAAAGTTTAAGGAGACAAACAAAAATTATAAAATATACAAGGTGGGTCAATAGCGCGATATTCTTCGATATTTCATTTATTTATCGCCATAGCAGAAAAAGTGTAAATAGAAACATTATTTGGTTGCTCATAGCTACAGTGCACACCCGGTATATTACTGTATTTTTGTACTCCTTACTTAATTGCCTTTTGAAAATATATAGTTTACTACACATAAGTTTTGAATATATCTGCATAGTTGATGTTTTTAAAACTTTTGGACAATACAGTGTACCGTGTAAAATGATTAATATTTAAGTAGTACAATTTACGTTACAAAAGCCCAGTTGTGGTTCATTCACGTAATAAGCAAAGCAAGTACAACTGAAGTTATTAAAAAGTATGTTCAATATATGTCCTTTTTCAGAAACTCCAAGACATCAATATTTTATGTTTACTGAATTATATACGATTATTTTTTTGATTAAGCATTAAACATCTTTGAAACTTATATTATGTTCCCTATACGTAAACTGAATGATTTTGAAGTTATTTAGTCGTTTTTATTTTAAGTCTGGGAAAGCATTATTAATACGCCATCAGGAACGCAAAGCCGGTTAAGAAAGGAGGAGGAACATATCCAAGCAAAAAATGCTCACAACGGAAACAAAAATCTCCAATAGAAGGTGAAACTTAATGACGTTTATAAAAGAACATACATGTCGTAGTAAAGTATGGACTTGTGGTGGGTGGACTATACATTCGGAGATTTTCTTCATATATTAAATTAAAAATATCTCATCGTCAAACTGGACATTCTACCACCGTCCTTGATAGCTCAGTGGTAGAGCACTAAGCCGCATACTTGGAGGTCTCAGGTTCAAATCCTGATCAAAGAAGATATTTTTACTAAAGATTTACTGTTTCAATTGACCGATATGGCTACGAAATTATATTATGTATGTATGTATGTATGTATTGCTATGTTATTTAAAACCTGATAAATTGTATTATCATAATTTAATATCTCAAAAGCCCCACTTCGGTTAGTCATAAAATATATGCTGATATTTTAATTTGTAAATAATATTAAAGTTATATTCATAATAATTGAAATCAATTTCTAAAATAGAAACATGAGACTCTTAACTTCTTTTTAAATAACAAAAAATTTTTATATTTAATGAAAACAAACTTAAATTTCAAAATCTCAGGGTTTAATAGAAAAACTTTCGTGGCTTCAGTGCATAATTTTAAATCAAGAAGTCTTAGATTAACACTTACTTGTAATTTAATTTATATAATTTACTAAAATTAAGTTGCCCTCTTCTGTTATTTTACTTCTAAATTGATCCTAATCCGGTCCTGTTGTATATCTACTCATTTTCCATTGCGAAGTTAACATTTGAAACGCCACAGTTAACAATGTGCGCCGAAAGATGAAACTGTGTAGTTCTATATTATCATATAAAGGTAAGTTTTAAATTTTATTTATATAATTTAGCAACTCCTAAAAGAATTCAAAATTTTATTTTGTTAGGTTGGTGACAACCATGTGACAACAAAACCTTCACGCGTTATAAACATAACCTTCAAATTGTAAGTTCTAAAAAAGATTATTTAGCGTATTTTCCGCTACTTTGCGTAGCTCGGGTGGGGTGCAAGATAATTCTTCTTCCATCTTATCTTCAAATCTTAGCTATTTTAAAAATTAAATCACTTTCAAATTGTTTGTCTAAATTTTAATTTGACAGTAGTTTGAATTGTTTGAAATGTGTTTTAAATGTTACCAACAGCCACATAACAAAAACAAAAAACCAAAAATTTACCTAATCGATTATATTTTTAAATTAAAATATAAAATAAGGTAATTGTTAACTTTTTGGACCAAAATAGAAAAAATAGTATAAAATACACGTTTCATAAGACATTTAAGCGCACTTGTCCATTAGAAAACTCGCCGCAAGCGGCTCGTTTTCTAACTTGGACGCGTGCTCTAAAATCATGTCTTATGAAACTTGTTTTTTAATATACTATTTATTAACTTTAAATATTCTCGTAAAACTTTATTTAATACTTCACTAAATAAGACAACTTTTTCTTTATAGTATTATAAACTTTTATTCGAAATTAATCACTAAATTATCAAAATTTTACGAGAGCCACCAACAATTTACATGTGCTCTTGACTGCAATCAAAGAGGAAGTTCAGTTTTTAGAAAACTTACCCACATTAAAAAGTGGACTGATCTAAAATTAAAAATGGGCCAATCAGTATGCCGCTTTTAATACACGATAACAGAAAAAATAACTCTGAAATCAAAATACTTACTTGCTAATAACTTATTAAACTTATATAAATTAAAATTAAAATTTATCTTAATTACTACAATATAGTTAAGGAATATTATTTAACAATAGAAGCAAATTAGATACATAATATAAAAATTTTAATCTGTATAATCTGTCAACTAATAAACTGAATTTGACTTATTTTTATAAAAATAATCAATACACAGCCCAAAATCTTGCAACCAAACTTATATACAATTGGAATCAAAATTTCTTTCATCCCCTCTTATTTTATAGGGCATTTTAATGATAATAGAACTTATATCTGGTTATTTTTAAATATAAGAATTTTAAATGTGTACTTGTCACAAACATTGCAATGAAATTACACAATATAATTTCAGAATTTGTATACTGGAAAACCAATGCCTTTCCATCAAAAAAGCTTTTTTAAATGAAAAACAACACCACCCCAGCTTATCAACAAGATATGGTCTGCAACTTCGAAATTCAAGAAAAATAAATTGACATAAGAAGAGCCCAATCCAACTAAGAAAAATTGATATCCTTTTTCATAAATATCATATAGACATAAATTAATTTTTAATTAGGAAAATTATTTAGCAATAAAATACACAGGAGTATGTATTGCTGTGTATTTTAATGCTAAATAATTTTCTTAAAATTCTATCTATATGAGATTTATGAAAAAGGATATAGATTTTTCTTAGTTGTAGTGAGCTCTTCTTATATCAAGTTATCCATACATATATAAAAGCACAAAGGGTTTTTTCTCCCCTTCCTCTAGCGGCTACCGCTTCACCAATTTGGACCATTTTTTTTAAATGAAAGGTCTCTATCCACAGATGGAACATGAAACATTTTTATATTTTTATTCTACGTAGATTTTTTAATAATAATTATTTTAATTTATAATATATATGAAGGTCGGCTAGACGCGCGTCACTTGGGGCGCCACCTACAATAACGTCGCGTGTCATTATTGGAATTAATGCATCACGTGACTTGACATTTCGCAGGTTCTGTCAACGCTGTCTGTCAGTGCATTGTGTGCTGGGGTAACACTAGTTTTTCTTAATTTTCGAAATTGAAGTCCATATTTAGTTGATAAGCTGGATTGGTGTTGTATTTCATTTTAAAAATGCTTTATTGAGGAAAGGCATTGGTTTTCCAGTATACAAATTCTGAAATTATATTGTATAATTTTATTAACATATACACATTTAAAATTATTATATTTAAAATTAATTAGATATAAGTTCTATTATCATTAAAACACCCTGTAAAATAAGAGGTGATGAAACAAATTATGATTCGAATTGTATATAAATTTAGTTGCAAGATGTTGTTTAAGTATTAATTATTTTTATAAAAATATAAGTCAAATTCTATTTGTTAGTTGACAATTAATATAGTTTAAAATATTTATTTTAGATAGCTAATTTGATTCTATTGTTCAGGAATATTCTTTAATTATATTGTAGTAATTAAGATAAAATTTTAATTTTAATTTAAATAATTTATAAAATTATTAGCAAGTAGGTAATTTGATTTCAAAGTAACTTTCTCTGTTATCTTGTTTTAAAATGCGATTTTCTGATTGGCCCATTTGTAATTTCAGATTAATAATTGTTTTTGATTTGTTCATTTCTAATTTAAGGCAGTCGTTTTCAAGCATAGATAAAATATATAATACGTTTTTTTCAAGCTCTGATAGAGGCTACACTTTTTTTAACGACTTCCAAAAAAATTCTGTGAATTTATTAAAATAAATTTGAATTAAAGTGTGAAAAAGTTAATAAAAAAATTGTGTTTAATTATTAGAAGTGTGGATAGAAATATTCTACATGTTGAAATAAAGTTTAGTAATAATTAAAAAGTGAAAAATTAAGCGTACCTAAATAGACGCCACTAACGACAGGCAATTGTTTTACTGTTTACCAAGTGACGCAGTTGCTTGAATTCAGTTTTCTTCGAATGAAACTGCTAATTAAGTTTGTCTTCGGAAATATGAAAAATTGTTTATCTACAACAGTGAGTAAAGTGACCACTTTACTCACTCATAAGAGTGAGTAAAGTGGAAATTTACTCTCTAGGTGACATTACCTCATTTTATATTTTTTTCTCGTTTTCAAAGTAATGCGATGCAAATTGCGATTAGTAAAGTCAGCAATTTTATGTTTTGTTTCCAAGGCATTGTGATGCAATGCTTTCATTTTTAAAACGTTAAAATTTTTTAAAACGACAAAAATTTAAATATTTTTGAAAATTGTACATATTATTCTGTTGTAAATAAAATTTTATATAGAACACATGACTAAAGTGTCTTTTTTTGATTTCGCAGATTTATATCACTCGCTGACGCTCGTGATTTAAACTTCTGCTCTATCAATAAAAGTTCCACTTTTGCTCACTTGTCCTATAAATAATTATTATCTACAACAGTGAGTAAAGTGAGCACTTTACTCACTCCTAACAGTGAGTAAAGTGAAAATTTACTAACTTAAATTTGTTTTTTTCTGGAAGTAAACTCAACACAGCACCACTTGCAGCCTCCAAAATATCCGGTGGTGTACAGTTAAAATCACTTTCTTCACTATTTTCCATAGTATTTAATTTATAATTGCGATTAGTCAAGTCAGCAATTTTATGTTTTGTTTCAAAAGCATTGTGAAGCAATGCTTTCATTTTTTAAAACGTCAATTTAAATATTTTTGAAAAATGTACATATTATTCTGTTGTAGATATAGAACACATGACTAAAGTGTCTTTTTTTTTATTTCTTCTGCTCGATCAAAAAAAGTTCCACTTTACTCACTTGTACTATAAATAATTATTATCAACAATATCAACTTGATTTCAATTATATAATTGAAATTTCATCTTGGTGGAAAAATATTTGATTACTGAAAATACAATTCAAAGTGAGGTTAGTTTTGCCTAAGTTGGTTTGTTTCAAGTTTCAAATTTCTAAGTATTGAAATATTCTGATCAAACGATGACAAGAAATGTACAGTGGTGCAAAGTGATTATTCAAAATATTAAAATAAACTAAACTTACCATCGAACGACAGTGAAACTAGCGTCTAGCCCCTTGGCCTTACAGCCGATCCTGAATTGCGCAATATCATCTAATATTGGCTCGCATATGTGCGAGTGTAATATTTACATCGAGATTTGCATTGTTAAAGCCGATTTTTTCATTGCTAATAAATTGCATTCAATAGAAAACAACAAATCCTTTTTTTTTAAATTTATTACCAGACTTGCGTGTTAGTATGCCGTCAATCAGTGAGTGAATGCAAATTTGTCTTCGTATTTTTTCTTTAAAAATATTACTGCTCTTAACAAATAACCTCGCGTAAACAGCAAAAACTATAAAATAAAAAAAAAATTTGGTCCCAACCGAGATTCGACCCAACTACTTCTGCAGTAAAAAAGCAGTACACCCGAACACACCTGCGTCTCCATCTCTGTCACTACGAACTTGTGGTTTACACACATTCCAGCCGCATGCAGATGATGTGAGCAAGTCATGTGAGGTAGTATCGGCTGTAGGTCCAAGGGGCTAGACGATAGTGACAGTGAATATTAACTTTACAATGTAGTGCCGGCAAACAGCTGGTCTACAAATTCAAGCGTTGCAGTGACGGATTACAGTTAAAAAGGAGGAACGTAGTGACAGGACCGAAATAGGATTTTTAGATTTGGAAAAGAAGAGGAAGACGTAAATTTAATAAATTATAATTTAAATTACAAGTAAGTGGTAATTTGTGACTTGTTTATGTAAAAGTATGTACTAGATATCCTTCATTGTAAGGTATTGGTAATTAGATTAATTTGTTTTATGTACGCAAATGTAATGTTTGTGTATTGGAAAAAAGTTTACTAATTCCAGTCAATGAGGGAAGCCACGGAAGTTTTTTAATTAATTATCCCTGAGATTTTGAAAATTAAGTTGTTTCATTAAATAATATTTTTAAAATAAGAGTCTCATGTTCTATGTGAAATTTATATGCTTATCAGATTTTGGAAAGTGATTTCAATTTTTATGAATATTATATTAAATAAAATTTATCAAATTAATTTTAAAATTACATAGCATATATTTTATGACACAAACGACGTGGGGTTTGTGAAATAATAAAATTAATTATAATAAGTAAAATTTAAAATATTAAAAAATCATAGCATATGTTTCATGGCGCCCAACTTGGGGCTTGATTGGGTTAGTTGTTTATATTTGAGAGGTTATTTCCATTTTTAATAATCAATGTGGGGTTTAAAACAAGTAATAATAAATGGGTTTTTAAAATTTTATAGATTTTGTTTATGTTTGTTGGTAAAAAAAATTTGGGATGTTAGTGATGTAAGTAGTAAAAAAGTAGAAGAAAGTCAGGAATTAAAAAAGAAAAAGGGGAGTAGAAGTAAGATATCAAAAATGAATCCAGACGAGAATAAGGAAGAACAAGATGTTAAGAAAGAAGAACAAGGAAGCGGTGCAGGCACAAGTAAGAGTAATGAGAGAGAGAACAGTGTAGCTTTAAGTGAAATGATAAAGTTGATGATGATATGAATAAAAAATTGGAAGATATGAAGAAAAAAATAGAGGATAGTAGTGACGATACCAATAAAAAAATTGAAGATACTAATAAAGATAGTAGGGAAGATATGAATAAAAAATTTGAGGATATGAATAAAAATTTTGAAGACAGTAGTAAACAGATAAGGAAAGAAATGAATAGAAAAATTGAGGATAGTAGTGAGAATACTAATAAAAAATTTGAGGAAAGGAGGGAAGATTTTTGTAGAATGGAAAATACTATGAAAGAAAATGTTAATAGATTAAAAGAAGAAATGGACAGCAATCATGGAAAAGTTGAAGATACAAATAAGAAAACAAAACAAGAAATAGAAGCAGGTCATAAGGAATTAAACAGCGAATTAAAAGGTGAAGTGGATAAAGAAGCGAATAATATAGATAAAAATGATTTAATTGAAAATTTACCTTTAATACAACTAAAATTAAATAATATTGAAATTATAACATTAATTGATATGGAAGTTGAATTATCACTAATAAGTGAAGACGTCGTATATGAAAATTATGAAATATTTAAAAATAATATTATAACTAGTGTTACCCCAGCGCACAATGCACTTACAGACTGATCGTTGACAGAACCGGCTAAATGATGTCACGTGATGCATTAGTTCCATAAGGGAGACGCGACGTTAGTGTAGATGTCGCCTCAAGTGAAGCGCGTCTAGCAGAGTTTCATATATATTATAAATTAAAATAATTATTATTGAACAATCGACGTAGAATCAAAATATAAAAATTTTCATGTTCCATCTGAGGATAGAGACCTTTCATTGAAAAAAAAAATGGTCCAAATTGGTGAAGCGGTAGCCGCTAGAGGATCCGGAGAAAAAAAACCTTTGAGCTTTTATATATGTATGGATATGGATTATGGAAGGTATTAATTTAATAGATAATGATAATATAAAATTCGGTTGAACAGTTAAATTGTAATTTAAGTATAAATGAAGTGGAGGTATCTGCAATATTATTAATTATTCCTGATATGAATGTCGACATGGTAATTGGTATGGATTTTCTACAATGTAACAATATGGTTGTTGATAAAAATTTTCTTAAATATAAAAACATCAAAATTCCATTTTTACAAAAAGAATCTGAACAAAATCTTATAATTAATGATGATCATCTAAATCTAAATGTGATAAAAACGGAAGAGGAAAAAGTGGACTGAAAGGATATGAATTGCTCAGAAGAAAAGAAAGAAATAGTGGTTGGGGTAGTAAGAAGACAAGAACAAGAATCAGTATGGAAAAAGGATTATGTATATAAACCAAAAATGATAACAAATGAAGCATATTTAAATTATAAATGTTATCCAGAATTGTTAACACATGAAGGTCAAGGCGAAGAAATAGATTGTGAGATAATAAATTGTCCAGAAGAAGATGAAGAAATGGTGATTGGAGTATTCAAAGGATATGCAAATTTATTTAATGAAGAACAAATATTAACGGAAGATCATGTACATAAACCAGAAAAAAATGATTAAAGAGTCTTTAAATAAAAATGAAATAAATTTAAATGTAAGAAAAAGTGAAGAAGAGGAAATAGATTGTGAGATAATAAATTGTCCAGAAAAAGATGAAGAAATGGTAATTGGAGTAGCAAGAAGACGTGAAAATTTATTTAATGAAGAACAAGAATTAACGGAAGATTATGTACATAAACCAGAAGAAATAAATGAGGAGTCTTTAAATAATAATGAAATAAATTTAAATGTAAGAAAAAGTGAAGAAGAGAATTCAGATTGTGAGAAAATAAATTATGCAGAAGTAAATGAAGAATTGTGATTGGAGTATTTAAAAGACATGGAAATTTATTTAAGGAAAAACCAGATATAGAATATGTAAACAATGTATAATTTTTTCTTGTGAGTTTTATTTAAAAAATTCATAAATACTACAACGAGTGATTGCGATTTTTCGACAAGGTAAAATTGTATCACGAGTCGTATTAGTCTTGACTATATCACTTACATTAATTTTGACGCATTTTTAGTAACACTGAATTAGTCGGAAATGCTCAGGTGTTTTCGGGAATCGGCTCTCTTAACATAACTTATCAAACAAGATACAATTTTAATGTAAATATATAATTATGTTTTTTAATGCATATTAGCATGTTATAATTATATTTATTATAAGTGTACACCAAAACTTGATTCGGTTATGATTTGAACTATGGTTTGAACACTCGCAATTCGTGTTGGTTGACATCGTTATCATCGGTTACCGTCGACGTTTCTCGTATTTTGCTTTTTGCTTCTGGACGACAGAGACAATTATTGTTTTTAATTCATTAATTATGTTATTATTAAATATGACACTTACTTCTGGCCGAAGCAATGAAAAAAAAACGCGTTAACTGAAGACTTGCGAGCGATTATCCGAAGCTACCGTGAGCTTAATCACTTATTTAAACAGCATTATGTAGTTTAATCAGTATAAAACAAACGTGATCAGTTCATTTTTATGATAGGAGAAATTTGTGATTGCTTCAATGTAATGTGAGTGGTAGCCACATTTAAAAACCTCGAGAAAACAACAGTTTCCAATATATGACAAATAGAAATATGTGAGAAGTGCAAGTCAAGTTGTGCCAAAAATATCTCCAAAAATTACATACAAGGTGTCCTAAAAATACCTCAAAAACAATGCATAGCGCCGTGCTACAATAAAAACGAAATCTAAAACGGTTAAAAAAATCTGCCTCCCTAGGTTGATACTCTGGTAAGATGCTATGAATGTAAGTTGAAGACGAAATATGTCGAAAAATCTTGCAACTGATGCAGTAGTAAACATTCCTCACACTCGCAGAAATGCGTAAAGCTTCGAACGAAAAGTTTTTCAACATTTTAAAATGTAGTTTTCATCATAGCACAGCGCTGTGGATCGTTTTTGCCGCATTTTTGTGACACATATCAATTCAAATTTTTCCACATCTTTTACCCTCCCCCAACAGATTCAGATACAGTACATTTAACTTCTCGCCACCATAGAAATTTACAAAACCTATGATTCAATACATAACCTTTTGCATCCTGACGACATGGGATGTCTGACGCTTGTACATTTCTGGTTTTCTTAAATTTACATCAAGCATATAATATAATCCATAATATAGTATGTTAAACTTAATTATACAGTGAGGTTTTCTTTTATGTATACATATCAGATATGTATACTTTTATAAAAAACATGTCAATGCGTTGTTTTACTGCAATCTGTAGGCAACCAACTATACGCTACATTTCAAAGCTTAAATTTTTGAAAAGAATAGTCTTCTGTGGAAACAGTAATCAAATTGTTTAATGTCAAATTAATAGCAATTAGTTTTTTTTTAATTTAGCATAAAATTTGTGTATTGTTGATATTTTGTTTTTAAAATAATATTTTTATTAAAAAAATTTGATATTCAAATAATGTTGCGTTTATTCATAAACATACTCATTGAACATAACCTCACACTATGAGGAATAACTTTTCTCTCTCTATTATTTTCTGTACAGTTGGTTGCCTATTGATTGCAGTAAAACAATGCATTGACATGTTTTTTTATAAAAGTATACATAGCTGATATGTATACATAAAAGAAAAACTTACTGTATATTAATTATAATATATATAATTAAAAAATTTTCACAAAAAAATGCGAACAACTTAAGTTGCCATGAATTGTAATGAAACAAAAAAGGGGTGGAAGAAAACAATTAAAACACGGAAACAAATAAGCATTATAGTTTTGTAGTTAATTAATTTTTTTGTTTCTATGTTTCGATTGTTTCTTTAGCCCCCGTTTTTGTTTTACTATTATTCATACTATTATTTGTTTTATTATAAAACTAACCCGACGAAAAAGTTTTTCGTGCTTTTGGCCAACGTTTTTTTATTTAAAATTTTTATAAGGGCGATGAGGGGCAGAAACCGTTCTGCCACAAAATATAACAAAATATATACAACTTTCGATTTTCAAATGGGACACCCTGTATATTATTACATTTTACAAAAAGAGTTAATATGGATGGATACCCCATCGATGGTACTTTCGAATGACGTCAGAGTACCATTATGGTACCATTTAAAAAAATGGAGTTTCGAATAAAAAAACGTTTTGTTTTACTTTTTTGGCACGTATTTCGAACCACAATACTATTTTAATCGAAAATGCGATAGTGTAGCATTATTTTGATTATTTGGAATAATTTTAGGGAGTTTATGGCTCTCTAGATCGAAAAATAAAATGGGTGTTCTGACAAATGAAATATCAACTATAAGGTATCATTGGATAATTACGAAGATTTCAAAAATGTAATAATATACAGGGTGTCCCATTTGAAAATCGAAAGTTGATGTCATTTCCGGAAAAACCGGAAGTTGAACTTTTTTTCCAAATATGTCAGAAAGTGCCGTCTAGTGAGCATATTCAATGTTCCAAATTTCAGAAATATAGCTAGAGAAACAAAGGAGAAAAGGGGGGTGTACCATGAGTCTGTGTCACATGGTACCTATACCATGCAATTTAAACATTGTCAAAAAATAGAGCTTTGTGTGACATTTAATCTGATATATAGTTTATTGGAATTAAAAGTTATAATAACAGCGCTGTAGCGCAATGCGGTTTTTATAGAACGGATGGTATAATAAAACATTTACAACTTGATTATATTTTATTAAACTACTCAAAAGAATTAAGGGGTCAAAATTTCAAATGCTTGAAGTTTTTTTAGGGCCGATGGCATTTTAATGAAACTTGGTATACGCATTGTCGAAAGATTTATTTTAATGAAATGCTATAAAAATTGAATATCATCTTAACATCTACCACATCATTGAACATTATAGCTGATATCATAAGGAAGATATACCTTCTGAAAAAGGTGACCCCTTAATTCTTTTGAGTAGTGTATATTATGGATTATATTATAAGATTGATTTAAATTTAAAAAAAAACAGAAAAAACAGAAATAAAACCGCCCCTTCTACGAACCCTGCAGCTCCCCCCAGCTCCTTCCAGAGCACTGCAGCCCTAGAAGCAACAGATCTGCCCGACAGACAGCTGCCTACATCGGATTGGAAAATGTGAGTGGCGGGTTGCGGCATTTTTATTGTTGCGTGGCCTCGGGATGAAATCGAACCCCAGACCTTTAGCGTTAGAGGCTAAGCGCCCAACCTGTGAGCTTCCGCGTTTTTTAAATCAATATTTAATGTTCCGTTTGTTCATGTTGTTATATTAAAATAAAACTTTGGCTGTGAAATAAAAATACATTCATACCTTGAAAGGCGTTAAAAGCTCAATCAAAAAAACTAAGCAGCATTAATCTCAGGATACATTATATGGAGAAATCAGCAAAAGGACACAAAAAGCAAAGTTTGCATTTACAAGAACTGCGTAAGACGTATTATGACAGCAGAAGAGCAGATACTTATCAAATAAAAGGAAAAAAATCTGGAACACCGGTAAGTATAAAAGAAACATGCTCAACAAAAGATATAGTAACATGAACCAGGTAAAATAGACAACAATGAAACGAATATACTTCAGAAGAGTGGAAAGAAACCAATCAGCATGCATAGCCAGACGAAAAACCAAAGAGAACCAGAAGAGCGGGTCGACGTTCCAAGAGATTGAAGTACAGCTGACAGTCAACACCCTAAAAACAATAAACAGGAAATAACAAGCCACTGGCTTAATATTATCACAGTAGGCTGACGCAAACTTGGGTTTTCAAAGTCATTTGGCTATTTTTAGACCGCGAATTATGAGGTGTCAATGCATGAAGTAAGAAGATTTGAAGTAAAACTGAGATTATCTTAAAGCTTGCGTTTTCAAATATTCTACCCATTTCAAAATCAATAGTTTACATAAGATATTTATAAATGCTAACAGATACTGATAAGCGCGGAATTATAATGGCAATTATTGTAGATTATCATCCTGTTACTTTATTAACAATAAAAAAATAAAACAAATATAAAACTGTTAAATTTCAATAGAAGGCTAATATGAATAACAATATGATATACTCATAATTAACTAAATATCTTACCTAGTTAATTCCAGAACTGGAACACATGCACCAGGTCTGTAATTTGAAGCTCCTCTATATTCCTTGGCAAAAGTGAGATCTTGCAAACTAACTCGGCCTGTTAGCAATTTGCGAAATTGCCTCACTACATATTTACGAACCAGACTTACATCGCGAGTATCAAACAGTATTTTTAAGCATTTTTCTAACATCTGCATAAAAAATAACTATATTAAATAAAAGTTCATTTTAGAAATCATTTTGGATTGGAAGACCATTTTGGCTGAGAGGATTGATACCTTTTGAATTAAAAATAGTGACGTTTTCCCTTGTACTTACAGCGTCTTAAAAGATGTTTGATAGCAACATTTGTTACTACATATTATAGTCTACATTAAAACGTGAATTTCTCTATAACTTTTGAAGAACTAATCACATACAAGGTGTGTATAAATTAGCAAACAAGCTTCAGATAGTGTTATTGGGTAAGAAAACAAGATAAAAAGCTTCAGAAAAAAATCTTTAAAAGCTTTTTGGAGGTTCACACAAAGCCTTCAAATTTCAAAATTGGTAACAAAAAGCAAAGCTGTAAATTCAAAACAATTTTATTTAATCTATGCGTTGAAGAATTACAAATACTTTACTATCGCCGATGTTCTAAAAATAAAAAAAAATATTTTTCTTAAATTTTAATGGTGTCCCGTGAAAATCCCGAATCAAATATCTGAAAAAGCATAAATCTCGAATGGAAAAAATCTCGAAAGACAAAGTACCCAAAGCAAAAATCTCAAAAATCATAAATCTTGAATGGCAAAAATTTCGAATTGTAAAACTGTTAATGTGCGCATTGTTTCTCTGCACACTAGTTTTGACGTTTAAAAAAAGGAACAGCAGCTTAACGAGACCACGATTGAACAATTTATTCAGGTTTGAGATATATTTGTCGCGAAGCAAATTTACAGGTGTTACAAATCGGCTTCGAAATTGTGTTGCAAGATATGCTGACACTAACTGGTTAGATTTTTTAAGGCGCACAACTTAAACTTAAATGTATAAATTATTTTTATGTCAATATTACAATTTACTTTTGGCTTAGACCGTCGTCATTTGGGAACTACACCCAGCATAATCAGGTAAGGACCGACCTGTAGCTTGTCTACCTTTACAAGCATTTGTTCTAGAAGTCTGAGCAATATTTGTTGGTAGGCCCTGCCTGCCTAAATAGGGCCGTGTGCTTAGTTTATTTAAACCTTGGGGCGGACAAGGATTTGATCGTAATGTATTGCATGCAAGTGGGCGAAGCTTAGTGGCTAAGTATCTTGCTAAAGCATGTGTAGGAGAAAACTCACAATAGGCCTTAGTGGAACTCCCACTTTGTGTATTTTGGGGAAACCTATTGTGAGTGCTATAAATTCTCCTACACATGCTTTAGCAAGATACTTAGCCACTAAGCTTCGCCCACTTAGTGGCATACAGAATCGTACATAAGGGATTCCTGTGACTTTGTCAACAAGATCAAAAGTTTACGGCTGTGTGAAGGAGACATTTTAGTCAGTTTCGACGTTGTCTCTCTTTTCACAAAAGTACTGGTAGATGGTGTGTTAGAGATCCTAAGAGATAAACTACCTACAGATATAAACCAATTAGTTGAAATATGTTTGAAAAACGCCTTTTTTAGTTGAAATTGGCAACTTGTATGAACAGGTTGAAGGAGTGGCTATGGGTTCACCGCTATCACCTGTTATTGCAAACATATACATGGAAGACTTTGAAATCAAAGCTTTGGCAGCAGCTGATCTTAAATCTAAATCCTGGTTTAGATATGTAGACGATACTTTCGTCGTTTGGTCTCACGGACGCCAAATACTAGAAGAATTTCTAGTACACCTAAACTCAATTCATAATAATATCCAATTCACAATGGAAGTAGACGAAAATAGCAGTATTCTACTCTTAGACGTACATGTTACACGTAAACCAACCAGATAGTAGCTTGGAGCACGCGGTTTACAGAAAGAAAACACATACAGGCAAGTATTTAAATACAAATTCGCATCATCACCCGATGCAGAAAGCAATTGTGTTAAAAACTCTAGCAACCAGAGCAGTCCGAATCTCAGATGAAGAACACCTACAACAAGAGAAAACTCACCTCTGATGTCTTTACAACAAAACGGTGATACAGCCACAGAAATTCATAGAGCAATCCGCAATGCGGAACAGCCCAAGGCTAAGGAGGAACAGGCACCTCCGGAAGGCTTAGCTTTTCTACCTTACTGTAAAGGCCTTACTGATAAGATTGGGCATGTTCTTAGAAGGTACAGCATAAAGACAGTCTTTAGGACTAATGAAACTTTGGGAAACGGTTTCAGATCCGCAAAGGATCAAATTTAAAATCAGCCGGGATCTACAACACCCCTTGCTCTTGTGGGTCAAACTATATCGGACAAATTGGTCGTTCCATTGGTTAAGATTGCGAGAGCACAAAGGCGATTGCAAACACAAACGCATCACAAAATCTGCGGTGACTAAACATACTGGTTTAACTGGGCATAAGATGGACTTTGACAATGGTCGGGTGGTACTCGCCAGAGCACCTCATGACTTCTCTCGTATCATACGTGAAGCAATTAAAATTGAGAAACAACCTAACAACATAAACAGGGAGGATGGTCTTGCGAAACGTCAGTTTGTATGAGTTCACAAACAGCTAACAGGCATAAGGCGATTAAGTATTATTGTCCTGGCAAAGAAAATACATTAAGATCAAATCCTTGTCCGCCCCAAGGTTTAAATAAACTACACACACGGTCCTGTTTAGGCAGGCAGGGCCTACGAACAAATATTGCTCCGACTTCTAGAGCAAATGCTTGTAAAGGCAGACAAGCTACAGGTCTGTCCTTACCTGATTATGCTGGGTGTAGTTCCCAAGTGACGACGCGGTCGAAGCCGAAAGTAAATTGTAATATTGACAGTTCGCGAAAGCCTCAAAGAATATAACTATTTTTATATTATGCATAATAGAAAATAAATCTGCATAACACAATTGAGTTTATATTTTGTGGAACAATGCGCGCATTAGCTAACATTATTACAAATCGAGATTTTTGCTATTTGAAATTTTTACTATTCGAGATTTTTACTTTCGGTAGTTTGTCTTTCGATATTTTTACCATTCAAGAATTCTCCTGTTGGAAATTTTTACTTTTGTGCGTTTGTCTTTCAAGATTTGCCATTCGTGATTTATGTTTTTCGACATTTTCACTTAGAATCATTTTTAATACCTATATTTTTTTTGAAAAAATATATATATACAATACTTTAGCTAATATTGTAAATTAAAAGTTAAAACATTAAAACTGTTTAGATTTTTAAGGCGCACAACTTTATGGGGCGCCAAGTGTAAAGTGAAAATTTGCAGTGCATTTCACGGTATTTCAGGCAATTTGTCCCAATATTTATTATACCTATACAGTATACACACATTTAGCTAAATACGTTTTAATTTAATACATCGTTGTAGATTTAAATAAATCCTTAAACGTTTGGTTTAAATATTCCAACATTAAATAAAGCATTTGAGATTTAAATAAATCTTAAAACATTTACTTTAAATTTTCAAATATTTAGTAAATCATTATGTATTTAGATAAATCTGTACATATTTGATTTAAATCTTTCAATATTTAATAAATATTTGCGGATTTAAATAAATCTTTAGCGATATAAATAAATCCTTACAGATTTAAATAACTATTTAAACATTTAATTTTAAGCTGTCATATTTAATGTTAATTTGTCATATTTCAAAAGCTTCTAGTATACCTAATTTACGTTTATCATCACAAAAGTGTAAACATTTTATAGTGTTATTAGATGTCATTGAATGTTTGCGTTCTACTAAGTGTTTAGCGTAATTGGATTTATGTGGGTGTTTGTATTTGTAACAACGTACGTGTTCTTTATACCTAATATCAAAATTTCTAATTGTCTGGCCCATATAAACCGAATTACAATGCGAACAATTTAATTTGTAAATGCCTGATTTTAGCAAATCATCTGTTTTTGAATTTGCATTAAACAAAGTGTTTAAGATGTTTCTAGTTGTATTAAAACGTACTTTAAATTTATTTGTTTGGTTAATAAGTTTAGCAATTTTTTCTGATTTGTCACCAAAATATGGGATCGAGGCATATTTAATTGTATCGGATGAAGTTGGAGTATTCGGATAAATTTTTTGAATGGCTAATTTATAATCTTTTTCTTTAATTAATGTATAAATAAGTTTACTATTATAACCATTACCATATGCAATTTGTTTAATAATTGAAATTTCTCTATTATAAATAATGTCATCTAAAGGGACCGTCAAAGCCCTATGTATCAGGGACCTGTATGCTGCTAATTTATGTGTTTTATGATGACACGAATCGCGTGGTATTGTAATGTCTGTTAGTTTCTCTATAAACTGAGTATTGACATTTATTAGTTGAATTAATTTTTATGTTTATTTCTAAAAGTTAATGAACTTATTTTGTTCAGTTTCTAGTGTAAATTCTATGTTTGGATGCAAGCTGTTGATAAAAATTAAAAATTCATTAATTAATTCAAATGAACTATCAAAACATGCTAATATATCATCAACATAACGAAACAAAAATATAACTTTCTCAGAATGATTTGATTCGAATATTTGATCTTCTAGATTTTCCATAAATATATTAGCTAAAAGAGATGAAATTGGACTTCCCATGGGTAAACCCTCTTTTTGGAAATAAATTTTATTATTAAAAGTAAAATAGTTTTGATTAGTGCAAAGTTCAAATAATTGAATCAACTCAGTCCGTTTCATTAATTCAACATTTTTGTTAATAAGAATATTATTTAACAAAGCAATACACTCCTGGGGAGGTATTTGGGAAACTCATTAGTAACATCAAAACTAACTAGCTTGCTTTGTGGTGGTAAATGTAAGTTAGACAACTTGGTGATCAATTCGGAAGAATTTTTAACTGAATATTTTGGTTTATAATCAAAACTGGTAACTATATTATTTATTATTTTTGCTAGCATGTGGTTGGGTGCATGTATGTATGATACTACTGGTCTAATGGGCATGTTGGGTTTGTGTATTTTTAATAAACCGTCAAGTTTTGGTGGTTGTAGATTCGGATTTATTATTTGTCTTTTTTGATAATCTGTTAAACAAACCTGGCAATTTTCTAATGTTTGTATTAATTCTTTTTGATAATTTTTGGTGAGATTACTATTTAAAGTTTTTAAGTTTGAATTGGTTATGAAATCATTAATTTTTTGTAAGTAAATATCATTGGGTAATATAACTAACGTGTTTACTTTATCTGCTTTAACCGAAATCTGATTATTTACTGAAATTTTTTCTTTAATCGATTTAAGTAATAAATTATTTTATTTTTTAATTTATTGGTATTCATTGACATCTCTTTTAATAAATTAGCAATTTGAAATTTTGCATAATTAAAATGTCTTTGTTTAAGAATCAATTCAGAATTGACTGCTAAAATTTCTTTAATATTATTGGTAAATTTCACAATGACATTAGAGAATTAGTTAGTATAATTAAAATTTAAAAAATACACAATACAGAAAAAATAAACTTTCGAGATTAGACCAACACACACGTACACTTCAACCACACACAAAACCTGACACAATAATAAATTTTTATAGTTTCATCCTCGTTTTTAAAATTTATCAAACACAGATTTCAATGACCAACAGATAAAATTCCTAAATAAGGGTTTTAAGCTTTCCAAAATTTAATATTAAAGAAATTTTAACAGTCAATTCTGAATTGTTTCTTAAAGAAAGACATTTCAATTATGCAAAATTTCAAATTGCTAATTTATTAAAAGAGATGTCGATGAATACCAACAAATCAAAAAATAAAATTAATAATCAAAATAATTTATTACTTAAATCGATTAAAGAAAAAATTTCAGTAAATAATCTGATTTCTGTTAAGGCAGATAAAGGAAACACGTTAGTTATGTTATCCAATGACATTTACTTACAAAAAATTAATGATTTCATAACCAATTCAAATTTAAAAACTTTAAATAGTAATCCCACCAAAAATTATCAAAAACAATTAAAACAAACATTAGAAAATTGCCAGGTTTGTTTAACAGATTATCAAAAAAGACAAATAATAAATCCGAATCCACAACCACCAAAACTATACGGTTTATTAAAAATACACAAACCCAACATGCCCATTAGACCAGTGGTATCATACATACATGCACCCAACCACATGCTAGCAAAAATACTAAATAATATAGTTACCGGTTTTGATTATAAACCAAAATATTCAGTTAAAAATTCTTCCGAATTGATCAATAAGTTGTCTAACTTACATTTACCACCACAAAGCAAGCTAGTTAGTTTTGATGTTACTAATATGTTTTCCAAAATACCTCCCCAGAAGTGTATCCTTTGTTAAATAATATTCTTATTAACAAAAATGTAGAATTAATAAAACAGGTTGATTCAATTATTTGAACTTTGCACAAATCAAAATTATTTTACTTTTAATAATAAAATTTATTTCCAAAAAGATGGTTTACCCATAAGAAGTCCAATTTCATCTCTTTTAGCTAATATATTTATGGAAAATCTAGAAGATCAAATATTCGAATCAAATCATTCTGAGAAAGTTATATTTTTGTTTGGTTATGTTGATGATATTTTAGCATGTTTTCATAGTTCATTTGAATTAATTAATGAATTTTTAATTTTTATTAACAGCTTGCATCCAAACATAAAATTTACACTAGAAACTGAACAAAATAAGTCCAATAACTTTTTAGATTTAAACATAAAAATTAATTTAACTAATAAATTTGAATACTCAGTCTATAGAGAAACTACACAAACAGACATTACAATACCACACGATTCGTGTCATCATAAAACACATAAATTAGCAGCATACAGGTCCCTGATATAGAGCTTTGACGGTCCCTGTTAACGCCACTGCAGGCAACCAAGTTAACAGCAACCGCTACCACAACAACCCCCCTCTGGGGCGGTAAAATAGTGGAGCTGAAGACCTCAGCTCTGCAAGGCGAGACAGCTCGCCAGTAGCTCTTAAGGGTCGGTTTGGTAGTAAATAAAATTATTAAACCACTTAAGTGTTTCTCTTGCGCTGCATTTAATTTAATTAGTTTACAACAAGTGTGGTCGTTTGAATCAAGGCTTCGAAACCCAACAATCGCTTTAGATGAAATTAATTATAATAGAGAAATTTCAATTATTAAACAAATTGCACATAGTAATGGTTATAATACTTAACTTATTGATACATTAATTAAAGAAAAAGATTATAAATTCGCCGTTCAAAAAATTTATCTGAATACTCCAACTTCATCTGATAGAATTAAATATGTCTCGATCCCATATTTTGGTGACAAATCAGAAAAAATTGCTAAAATTATAAACCAAACAAATAAATATAAAGTAAGTTTTAAAACAACTCTAGTTGTTCTAAAACTTACTTTAAAACAACCAGAAACATCTTAAACACTTTGTTTAATGCAAAATCAAAAACAGATGATATGCTAAAATTAGGCATTTACAAATTAAATTGTTCGCATTGTAATTCGGTTTATATAGGCCAGACAATTAGAAATTTTGATATTAGGTATAAAGAATACGTACCTTGTTACAAATACAAACACCCACATAAATTCAATTACGCTAAACACTTACTAGAACACAATCATTCAATAACATCTAATAACACTATAAAATGTTTACACTTTTGTGATGATAAACGTAAATTAGATATACTAGAAGCTTTCGAAATTCACAAACATTTAAAAACTGTACCGTTAATGAATGAGCAAAATTGATCTCTTAAATTCTCCTCTATTGGATATTGTGGAATAAGAAATCAAGTCACCAAGTTCTATTGCTATAACAACACTAACTGTGTACTTTCTATAACCTCTGACAATGGCATGTAAACATGCCGAAATACGTATAAGGTATAATATATAAATAAATAAATATTGTTGAAGTAATTAAGTATTTTATATACCTATAATCAATAAAAAAAAGTTGCACGACGAGGTCGTAGGCCGAGTCGTCTAATCAAACGAGTACCATAATAATGTATTATCCCACGTGTGACATACAAACTTTTATCTACGACTACACAAACAAAACTGAAGCTTTGTTTATAAAGGTGGGTACACATATGACCACGCACAAACTGAGCACGCACGCACATGTGTTTGAGCTCAGGTTGCGTGTACTCAGGTTATGTGCGAAAACCTTCGTTTGGTGAGCATCTGTGTGCTCGGACTATTCCAAATAAACACGGCAGTGGTAAAAATGAGTTTGAGCAATGCGGTTGCAAGTGCTGCTTTTATACTAATGTACAGTTTAATTAATAGGAAAAAAAAGAAGAGAAATAAGAAGCGTTGGTGGGTGACACGGTTTTATCAAAGCAGATCAAGCGCAATAACCGGTCAGGCGTCCACACTGAGCACGTACGAACAAATCATTTCCTTTGAGCACGTCAAGAAAACCGACAAGCTGTGACTCGCATTCGCATTGCGTGCGCCGTTACGCACAAGGCGAGCATCCTGAGCAAGACGTCCACATTTGAGGGTTCGTGCGGGCTCAGCCTATGCGTGGTCATATGTGTACGCAGCTTAAGAAAAGTGGCTGGTTAATGCGAAATGTCAAATATCATTTCAAGCAAGAAAATTCGATTCTTAACAAATTTTCAGCAGCAGTCGTAGATAAAATTTTGTATGTCACACGTGGGATAATGCATTATTATTGCACTAGTTTGATTTTCAAAGTCGTGTTATAATGATGCCTTTATCCCACTAGTAACATAAATAACTATTATATCACTATTATAATCTTTTGTTTAGTAAGTACGTTATTATTCGAATTCTGTCAAGTAATTATGATAACAGCAAATACAATTAATTGAGTAATTACTGTACCTGTTTATAATTATTATACAGCATACGTCTAGGCCTAAAAGTGGTGCAAGATGCGCCGCTAAAAGACTATTAGAATGTAAAAATGAAGACATTGAACTTTTCTTCTTTCGCTTTTCCAAAGATGATAAACTCTGGAAGCAGTGGGTTGCAACATGTTATTGGAAAGATAATTGGAAATTAGAAAATAGAAATATGCATTATAAGGAAACTGATTTTGAAAGAGATTTGAAGTCAAAATTATTGAATCTGCCACACAAGAAAATTCTAAAACGCAGTGGTAAGGTTTCTTCTAAGTTGTAATTCTTGTTTTTCAAAGTCAAAAAAAGTTTGGACGTTTTCACGGAAATACCCATACGCTATAAAGAAAATTATAAAAAAATTCCAAACTTTTACACAAGAATCTGCCAAACTTTCCATACGTACCCTATAGTAAGGCGACCGTAAATCCCGATTTTGGCGGGACTGTTCCGATTTAAAGATTAGTATTCTCGCTCTCGCCGAAACAGCCGGCGGGACGCCGAAACAGCTTGCAAGACGCCAAAAAACTTTCCGCATTTGTATTTAACTGTCTCAATGTTTTATTCTCTTAGATTCATAGTAACATGATCGCCAGCATAGGATGCCCATGCACATGCACACTGCTTACATATGCTTGTGCAATTTGAGGTAGAAACCTTAATTTTTTCAGGGATACACAAAATACACTGGAATATTGTGAGAAGTTGTTCATTTTTTAACCTTTAACTTTGTAAAGGTAAGGCGCTATCTTGTTTTTTTAATGACAGCTAAATTTAATAAACCACTGTATGTAGAAAAAAATAAGCTTTACAATAATATCTCACACGACCTGTACCGCCATTTAAAAAATCCAGATGGCGTCTTGTCTTTAAAAAGTTGAATACTAAAAAAAAGGACGCCAATTATATAAAACCATGTAAAACAACAACCTTCAACATGTTTCCACAGGTGAACCAACGTACTGGCCCACCGACAGACGAAAAACTCCTGACTTAATTGACTTTTGCATTATAAAGGGAATACCTAAAAACTGCCTCATGGTTGGGTCATACCTTGAGTTGTCATCAGATCACTCTCCTGTTATAGTAACACTAAGTTCGAAAATAATTCCAATAGAGAAAGCATTATCTCTCAGTTCTCAAAGAACAAACTGGGATAATTACAGAAACCTGATTGACGAAAACCTAACACTACAAATACCACTAAAAACTGCTGATGACATTGAAGGAAGCGTTGAGTACTTTGTACAAACTATTCAACAAGCAGCTTGGAACTCCACACCTGATCCACAAGAAACTGACAATAGTGACGCATGCTCTGCATACATCAAATAGAAAATCCCAGACAAGAGAAAACTAAGAAAGAAGTGGCAGAATACTCGATCCCCACATAATAAGGCCAAATTTAACAAAGCTGCAAAAGAACTTAAACAGCTGCTAAATAGTGAAAAGAACAGGGCTATCCAAAACTAACTGAAAGGATTATCAGCTACAGAAGCCACGGACTACTCGCTGTGGAAAGCCACGAAGAGATTTAAGCAACCACAAATAGCCATTCTCGCTTAAGAACTCAAGAAGGAGGGTGGGCAAAAAGTAATAAAGAAAAAGCAGTGTTATTCGCAGAACATGTGTAAAATGTGTTCAAACCTTTTGATTCTGAAATATCAAAGGAAAAAGAAAATGAAATTCTGGCCCCGGGAAACGACCTAATTACAGGAAAAATTTTTGAAAGAACTACCTGATATTGGTGTAATATTTATTACTCAGATATTTAATGCTATCCTACGAATTGGGCATTTCCCAAGACAATGGAAAGTCGCCCAAATCATTATGATAGCAAAACCTGGTAAGGCAATCGATGAAGTGAAATCCTACAGGCCGATTAGTTTACTTTGAATTACAACTGTTTTAAATCCAAGATGAAAAATTACTTTACCAACCGATGTTTTTACAATGTTGAAGAGTACTTAGATACTCCTTTTTTTGTCTATTTTGTAACTTTTTGTGTAATAAGACTGATGTGAAGTACTTTTTAATATACATTTTTATATTAGTGTTTAAGTATTATCTATATCTATATATCTATATTCGGAAGTGCTGCAAATGTATTCAATATGTAGAGCGGTTAAATAAAGTATCTTATCTTATCTTACTGCCAATTCACTCAAAGCTCTTTGAAAAGTTGTTCCTAAGAAAAATCAAAACAGTTCTGGAAAAAAGCAACTTGCTCCTGATCACCAATTTGGATTTCGGCAGGAGCATGCCACTATTGAGCAGGTTCATCGCATAACAACTAAAATAGGCAAAACTCTAGAAGACAAAAAATACTGTACAGCAGCGTTCCTGGATATCAGCCAAGCCTTTGATAAGGTCTGGCACACAGGACTGCTGCACAAATACAGGAAAACACTGCCAGACAACATTTACATCATCTTAAAATCATACCTTCAGAATAAAAAAATACCAAGTGAAATTCCAAGAAGAATACACTCCACTGTACCCGATCAAATCTGGTGTACCTTAAGGCAGTGTACTTGGACTCGTGCTTACTTACTTTACACGGCTGACCTGCCAACTACGTTCAACAGTATGACCGCTACTTTCGCAGATGATACTGCTGTTCTAGCCACACATAACGACCCAGTAACAGCAGCCAACATTCTGCAAAATAATCTAAACAAAATACAAACATGGCTAAAAAGTGGCGCATTAGGGCGAATGAGGCAAAGTCAATCCAGGTCACCTTTACTATGAAAAGAGACACTTGTCCCCCAGTCCAACTAAATAACCAACAACTACCCCAAGCTGACGAGGCGAAATACCTAGGTATCCACCTCGACAGGAGACTTATTTGGCGTAAACATATATTTACATCATTCCTGCGCAACTAGCCAAGCAGTCCACATCGAATACTGAGAAGCCACCGCAGCAGTCACCGGAACCCGGAAAATTTGTGAGCCTTCGAACGTGAAGATGGCCGACACCCGGACCACCCGACTGAAGCAAAAGCAACTCGACGAGATGAGGGCCGCCACCAGCAACGACGACAGCAACGGAAGCGGTGAGTATTTCTCGGTCCCGCAAATGTTCCACTACCTCCGATTTATCCCAACCCGAAACCTACCGATATTCTATTAAAAATCTTCCTGACGCCTACTCCTCCCAGAAGTCTTTCTATTCACTATTGATCTCCCACGGCTACAAGGGCATTCTAACCCTTGTAGTCAACTACAACAAAACTGCGCTCCTAGTTACCAAAGAACCAATGGACGGACTGACGCAGACCAAACTCCGTACCGCCACAAGCAGCAAAACTCTAGAAGTGTACCCCCTTAACAGAAAATCCCCCACTCTACCAATTTCCCCCAGGAAACCTTCCTTTTCCATCGTCGCCCGTGATGTGGATCAGGATATTACTCCCGAAGACAAAAATTCAATGCCCCCAGCTCCAGATTATTAAATGCTGGAGAATAATTTCTAAAAAAAACAGACCGCCCCACCCCCCTTGTCCGCATTATCTCCACAGACAAATCCACCATCGATGAGCTACTCATCAACGGCCTTCTCATTTTTGGCCGCAAACACACCTGCGAGTCATCCCACCCCCCTCACCAACTCCCTTGCAATGTTCCAAATGTTTTCAATTTGGCCACTCTCCCAACGAATGCACCAACAAATTCCAATGTCCTACCTGCCCAAATAGCCACCCCCCAAACAAATGCCCCAATCAAATTCCCGTCTGCACCTCTGCAAGGGAACCCACCCAGCCTGGTCCCCAGATTGCCCTCTCTTCCCTAACTTCCCGACTAAAATTATTGAAACCGCCACCGACCCAGAAAACTCCGACGCCGACCTGAACGAAGACCACGAACCTTTTCTTTCTGTTAAGCAATTCATCCGCTTTATAACAAAAACCCTCTTCGACCTTTTCCCCCTACAGAAACAAAAAATTCAGACCACCCTAGAGCAATCCGCTCGATTTTGCCTTGACCGTTTTCTAAGGATATCACACTCCGGCAACAAAGTTCTTTTCACCTTCAACTAACCCCCTGCCTCCCACTCCCCCTTCTTTTTTAGTCCCCGGCTTTTCAATGGCTAACCTCTGTTTTGGAACGATCAACGCTTGCGGGGTTTCCCGCAAGTTCCCAGCCCTAAAGAACCTTCTCTCCACCGACAATCTTTCATTCCTAGCTATCACCGAAACACAAACCAAACGTGACATCAACATCCCTGGATACCATACCTATCAAAAGCCCAACCTTCATCACAGAGCCATCTATAGTGTCTCACTACTCATTTCCTGCCCCAAATTTCTCACCTCGAAGCTATCGCAGCAAACCTCCACATAAACAATCTCCAAATAACCATCATCTGCTACCAGCATCCCTAATTTCTCTTGACCTCATCAATTACGCCTCCCAAATCAATCACTGCATCCTTTTGGGAGATTTCAATTCCCGCCACACAGACTTCGGTGATATTACCATCAACCGGAACGGCAGATTTCTTGTCAACTCCCTGAATAATCTCCCCCTCTCCCGCCTACACAACGACCAACCGACATGCATCACTTACAACGGATGTTCTATAGTAGATCACATTTTAATCACAGACCAACTAACCCCTTTCGTGAACTCGGATTCCTCTATCGGAACGACCATCACCTCCAACCACCTTCCGGTCATTTCAAATCTTCTCTTCCCTGGTTACCAGCCCCCTCCCGACAATGTCATTATCTTCGACTACCCCAATGCTAACTGGAACGAATACAAAGAATTCATTGCTCGGAACCTTCCTGACATATCCCCAACAGAGGACCCAGCAACCATAGACTACCAAATTTCTCAGCTTACTTCTCTCGTTGACCAAGCCAAAACTGAGCATATCCCAACCAAACGTATTCTTAAACATAGAACTCTCCTTCCTCAACGTATTCTAAACCTCATACGTCAAAAACGCCAAGCTTATCGCGACTATTCCCGAACTCGTTTCCCCAGTTTTAAAACCAACTTCAACAGACTAAACGCCCAAATCCGGCGCGACTTAAACGAATTCCGACTAAACCAATGGACCAATACCTGCCAATCCCTGGACTACCGTAACGGAAAACTCTTCTGGAACAAGTTCAAATCCCTAACAGGCCAAAAATCTAATCCTAACCATCATCTTAACTTCAACAACACCATCTTAAACAACCCCCAAGACAAAGCAAACTGCTTCGCCCAAACCCTTTAAAACATCCACCAAATCCCTGACGACCCCTCATTCAATCAACGCTTCCTAAACGAAGTATCCAACTCTATCACCGAATTTCGCCTAAACCCACTGCCAGAAGCCCAAGTTCCCGAAAACGACTCCTTAATGGACCCCACAAGTCCCGACGAGATCAGAGCCCTCCTAAAAATCTTAAAAACACCAAAGCACCTGGACCCGACCAACTAAAACCTCTTCTTCTGAAAAACCTTCCTGATTTAGCCACCGACGCACTTTCCACCATCTATAACTCCTGTCTGCAAACTTCATACTTCCCCACTTCTTGGAAAGAAGCCTCTACAATCATGGTTCACAAACCCGGCATGGACCCCAGAAATCCACTATCTTACCGACCCATTTCTTTACTTAACATCCTAGGAAAAATTCTCGAACGAATTATGGCTTCTCGCCTCTTAGAAACCCTTGAAACCAACAATCTCCTCCTCCCCGAACAATTAGGTTTTCGACCCCAAAGATCCACCATCAACCCCATCCTTGAACTTCATACCGACTCGACCAGAAATACCAACCTAAACCGATGTACGCTTGCAGTCTTCCTGGACATAGAGCGTGCATTCGATAAGGTTTGGCACGACGGTCTCATCCACAAACTTTTAGCCCTAAACCTGAACTCCTCCTTCATCAAACTGATAGACTCATTTCTAAACAACCGCACCTGCAAGGTGAAATTCCACAACTCATTTTATTCCCAATCAACCTCCGCTCAGGCGTTCCCCAAGGAGCTGTTCTATCACCCCTACTCTACACCATATACTCCCACGACTTCCCAATCACCAACCCAACCAGAACCAAAACCAGACTTTTCGCTGACGACTCCGCCATTTGGACTTCACAACCATCTTCAGAGGCAGCTTCCCGACAAATCCAAACAGCCCTTAACAAAATCTACAATTGGACCCGCAAGTGGAGAATCAAACTCAACGCTGACAAAACCCAATCAATCCTATTCACACACCCAAATTCAAGCCTGAACCGACGTCTCGACCCCCATCTCATCAAAATAACCATCAACAATTATCAAATTCTTCTCTCCAACCAAATAAAATACCTTGGAATCACCTTTTATAAAACCTGCTCCCTCGAACCCGACCTTCGAGAAACCCTGAAAAAAGTCCGAAACCGCTCCAATTTACTTCGACGCATCCAGGGACGCTTTCAAGGCTGTAACTCCCGCACCCTCCTCCATACCTACAACACTTTCGCCCGTCCGGTAATAGACTACCGAGCACCCATCTACGCCACCCTCAAATCACATCTTCTAGATCAAATCCGCTGCTGCGAAAGACAAATCCTCCGCCGAATCTTCAGACTACACAGATATCATCCCAGCATCCTCGTCCATGAAGACACAAAAACCACCCCTATCGATCAACGCCTCCTAGAACTTCAAAAATCTTACATAATCCGCACCTTAAACGGTAACAAAACCATCGCCCAAGACACCCTCCAAACATCCCACAAATACATAACCCAAAATCAAGTTCTAAGAAACCGTGTCCCACGAAAATCCCGACGCAAACTCAAACACCCCCCGACAGCCCTCTTATCTTCACTCTACCCCGACCTTCCCGACAACCTTCTTGACCTCGTTGAAGACACCCCTCTAACAATGCGTTAACAGGAATACTACACTATTTTTCCAATTTCAGACACATAACCAGCAACTCCAAGACCGACAACACCACGACGCAGAACAACTACAACACCAGGACCAAATGCAGCAACCATTCCACCGACAACCAGGGCTGAAGAGGCCGAAAGCCTAAAGCGGCCCACATATACATACTCTTATGAATTAAAATTGACTTGTAATTAATTGTATATATTTTTGTAATAAACGTATTTGAAATTGAAATGATATTTACAAAGAGGAAACAGCTTGGTCTTAAACTGAGCAAATTATACTGGATTATAGGAAAAAAATCTCAATTATCATTAGAAAGTAAACTCGTATATAAAGCCATACTAAAACCCGTCTGGACCTACATTTTCAAACTGTGGGGATTAGCAGCAAACTCTAACATCGAGATACTTGAAAGGTGCTTGAATGTGCTTAGAATCATTGTGAACGCGCCGTGGTATGTGCCGAACGAGTTGATACGACATGAACTACAAGTGCCTAGTGTCAAACAAACAGTGCAGAACTATAGTGCTAACTACCAACAAAAACTGGATAATCATCCCAACAGACTGGCTAGACAGATATTCACAGGACACAATTATTACCGAGTAGATTTAATTAGTTTTAAGCAAAACTCAGTGTACATTAACAATCATAATATATGACTGAACTTTAATAGGAGATATGTTGATGAACACACGCATGTCATTAGTGTAATAGTCATAAAAATTTGCTGAATTCTCTTCGGACAGCTTGCAATGCCCGGAATTCAATAAAAACAAAATAAAAGCATGTCACAATATTCCCATGTAATTCCTGTGTATCCCTGCAAATTGTCAGTTAAATCACGAGACTACCTTAGTATATTCGAAAAATACTTTCCCGACTTTCAGAACAAAATCTGTGTTGCTTAGAAACATCCCGAGTGGAACGCGAGGGGTGTTCCCAAAAAACAACACAAGTTTTGTTTGAAAAAGAGGGAAGTATTAGGGTATAGGGAAAATACGTCGCCAAGACAATACCACATACTTTCGTGAAATACGCTTATAATTGGCGCAAATTCTGAAAACAGGCAATGTTGATTGGTTAGAATAGTGGAAATGATACAATAAATTTATACCTCAAACCGTTTTAGCAGGAGAGTTTCATACGTAATAGCGACCCTGTATAGTAACGCTTGTTGGCGACGAACGTTGATAGTTTCGCTGAACATTTTCTCGTCGGATACTTAGTTACAGAAAAAATTAGATTTCTTGCTGGTAGGATGGTTCACGTATCCCGCTTTTGTGTCAAAGAAAAAGGGTCACATTATCTAAAAGCTTTTGCAAAACAAAGAACTTATCTTAGAACCCAAATCTTAATCCTGCAAAAGCAGAGGTCGTGTGGTAGTAAAAAGAAGCTTTCATCACAAGCCAGACAGAAAAACTGTATCGAAATATTAAAAAAACTATGAAGTAAGTTTTATTGTAAATTTCATTGTTTATATAAACTACAAATAATTTTGAGCATGAAGGCATTATTTTCATAACTGTCTATGCTACCTGGTGCGTTATGTACATGAACTTACTGTTATGATTTAAAAAAATCTTTTCGTGGTTTCTATTTTTAAAATATGATTTGAAAATTGCACCACATTGCAATTGTAGCATATGTACATTTAAAAACCGCGCTTGGTTCGCACATTCCATCGCGTCATCCGCGATATTGGCTGTGATTGGTTCATAAAATAGTAGGCAACCTATAATAGTAATTAATTAATAAATCTTGCTATTCCACATCTGTCGTGTGACGTCACGCATATGTGCGCCGATGGGAAAAGACACCAGTTATTCCTTATAATGCGTAGTAGCCACCAATTTCTATGTTGTTACACTAGATACACAACCAATAAAATTGAAGCATGACGCCATTTTGAGGAAGGTCAATGTCAATTTGTGATATGTTACAAATCCAAACAGTTTTTCACAGTACAGTATTAACAACGATTAATATATACAATTTAAATTGCCCAATCTAAGTGAGAGGCATGTTGTAAGCGTATTGTGTCGTTGGTTGCAAAAGGCGTTGGAGAAAAGCGGTACGCGACATTTTGGCGCCGCTGTTTGGGCGCCTAAATATTGACCGCCGCCGGCCATTTGGGCACCAGTTTCGTACATTTAATATTCATTAAATTATATATCTAAATACATTTTCAGTATCTTCTATCTGCTCCTATTTCTTTTTTATATTATCGACAAGCATCGAATTTAACAACTTTACCTCATTTAATACAACTTTCTATCTATTATAGCAAGCGAGATCCTGATAATGTCTTTCAAAAAGCAATCGCACAGTAAGTTACAATACTACTGCAATACATATATCGATTTTTATTACCAGCGCCCAAACGGCGGTCTCCCAAAAGTCCAGCGCCCAAAAGTCTTACTCCGGGAGAAAAGGACTCAATTTGCAGCTTTTACAGGTAGGTTTTAAAAACAAATTTGTTATGTATGCGATTATTACATAATGATGGTATATTTTCTGTTCAATATGTAATGTAATTAAATAATTTTAATTCGAAATTTTGACCACCTAGAAAATGACCGACAGGCTTCGCTTATTTGTTATTTGAGAAGCTGCAGTCGTGTATCTAGTAAAACTATGTATAAATCTGTGGTAGCAGCACTTTGTGCATATATTCATCTCACTTTTCAGCTTTATTTGTCAGGTGGAGTAATAGCTCAATTAACAATTAGTTTTTTTGCAGAATAGCTTAATTTCTACCATAACTTAACTTCTACTACACCATAACCATTCTGGAATTCTGGATAGTATTTATTTTACAATACAATCCCTATTATCAGCAGCATACCCACGGGGTAGATCGCTCCCTGTCTTTTATATTTGGTGCGATAGCGTCCTTTATAACGGACACAAAACAATAAGGTTTTCCTTATACCAATTCGGCACAGCTAAAGTTTAGGGCATATAGATTAAGAATCACATGAAATTTCTTATTAATGACAAATCAATTGTTCATACTTTGTTTTGAAATTAAGTACAAACAAAAACATTCAAAATTATTGATTATGTGAATAGAACCAGTATTCATTATACCTATTTGGTTACACTTTTGTTAACAGAAAAGCAAAATTCCAAATTAAAACGCAATGTATTAGGTATTCAACACAAAATTTGCCATCATTCAGTAACAATCGCATACTTAATAATTTGTTTTTATAAACTTAAAAACTGCAAGCTCGCTCCTTTACACTGACGAGAACATGCCACATACCTCCCAATTAAATTTTACAGTTAAAAATTGTATGTATTAATATTTATAGATGCGAGTATTGGAAACACTGAATGTTTAACGTATCACACAATTGACACTAAGACTAACCTTCCAGAAAATGGCATCTGGCTTAACTCTTGTATAGAAGCGGCGTATCTAGCGTAACTGTATGGAAATCTGAGGGCCATTCAATTATGAATGAAGTTAGGTACCTAGTGATATTGATTTCCATGAATCTACTTTTAAAAAAGATACACGTACAACACTAACTAAACTAGTCGTATTTAGTACCAAGCTATTGTACAACTGATATTACGATTTCAGTGTGGAAGGGTTGTGAAATAATATAGAGGATAACTTAATTTTATATAAAAAAAAACAACATGTTCACTATATTTTTTAAAACTTTAAAAAAAATTGTCTATATACACACCTTACTAACTGCTGGGCATCCATCTCTTCGAACAGTTTCTATTCCTTTAGCACAAAATTCAGGTTCAGTTTGTTCTACTGACTCATATGCATAACCAACATAACGTTTCTTGGTCTGTAGAATACAAGGTTGATATACCTTTTCCAATTTAAGTTTTACGGGACTTGGATTTGCGTTTGTAACAGCTTCCGCTATTTCTGCGCCAATTTTGAAAGCACACTGTCTGCTTCTGCCAGGTACCAAGACAAAAACAGAATCTGTATCTCCATAAACAACTTTAGCACCCCAGCACGATGTACTTTCTATTAACTTGATGGCACGCAGCAAAGTTTCTCTCCCTTTACTTACAACACTATCTCCTAATTCAACTGCGGGCATTCGTCCACTAAAATTTGCTGCTGTGTAACCGTAAGTAACATTTGCTATAAGCTTCAACCCCAATTGCCTGGAGTGGAGAACTCGCTGCAATAGTTTGTTTTCTTTGTTTTGTTTCATAGATTTTTTTACCATCAGTCTCGTCTCTAATATTTCTAATAACATTCTAGGCAATACACCTTGTCTTACTTGGGTTTTAACAAAAACTACACCGCAAGGTGAAAAATTTAAAAGATTCGTATGAAGAAGTCGTTTAAGTTTTGCATTTGATATTTTTAATTGCGTGGCACCAAATTCAAAAGGCACATTTTGACCTAAATGTTCTACTCTTCCCAAACATGTGGAAAAGCAATAATTATACGCTATGATAATAGAAGGATACAAACTTTGAAAATCTAACACAATAATAGGATCTGTAAAAAATTTAGATTCAGGTTCCAAAATTAAAGGCAATGATTCAGGTGCTTTCATTTGAGCTCTTTGTTGTACACTTGGAGAGACAGCAATGTAATTAAGTGGTTTTGCCAATCTTAACATCATTGATTCTACACGAAATTGTGATCCTCTTGAAAGAACTTCATAAAACTGAATTCCAAATAGTCGAGCTAGCTCACATGTTCTTCCAATCAAATCTAACTGAGCAAATAATTTCAAAATACCCTCCACTCGACATAAATAAAAATTAACCGTTCTATGCCTATAAACAGAACTTTTATGTTCCCACCAAAAAGACAAATCTTTAAAAGAATGCAAAGGTATGCGTAGATGTAATACATGGTACATTACATTTTCAAATGTGTAACTTTGTAAAGCTATTTCATGTTTCATTAACCTCCAAACATTTAAGAGAACCCTACCTGTTAATTTTAAATCAGAATGAAATTCATCATCTGTAAAGCATAATTTTAAAGGAGTCCGTGCAAGTAACAACTGTAAATTAATACCTAAAACATAACTTCGATCAATAAGATAACCCCATGATAACTGCTCAATTTCATAACCCGCACAAATATCTGGATCCCACAGTTTAACAAATTTAACAAATTCATTAATCAAATTTAGTTCTGAATCAACATAAATTATATCACATCTGATTGCACTGGCTTCAAATATAGAAGCATCAGTTCTGCTTATATTAATACTTTCAAAATCAACAGCAATTACACCAGTTATATTAGTGCTCTGTGCGGTACTTTCAGATACATCATTAAATACTGAATAAAATATGGCCCGTATGGAATCGAGTTGAGGATCGGGTTTAAAATCAGATCGAGTGTGTATATGTATTTCCATTACAAGTACAGTCAAGCCTTGATGTTCAAACACTGTTTTTGCTTTTTGTAAATTTTCTAAAGACAACTTGAAACCATGAGTATTATTAAGGGTAGCTCCTGTAATTTGACACGAATCATTTGCTAATTCCAAAGAACTTGAGAAATAATTTTGAAATTTTGACTCGAGCAATGATTTCCGTAGTATGAAATTATCATCATGTATGCTATTTACTGGACATGTTCCATTCCTTTTCTTTTCTGTTTTTTGTTTTTTTGTAATTAAAGACTTTTTGGGAGTTTGTTGCAAGTTTTGTTCAGTCTTTGTAAACTTATATGTACTATCCTTAACTGGACAAAATGGAGATAGAGTAATACATTCGCCATTATCACTGTCAGTTTCTACATCTGGGCTGCAAGGTAAAAGTATTTTCAGTTTTTCCTGTTTTTGAATTACCGCATGACGTTTTCCTTTCAAGTATTTTACTTTCAACCACAAATTTATTTCTGAACGAGTAGGAGGAAGTTTGGAAACTGTTAACATGCAATTAACATTTTGACTAAATGATAGCTTTGTTTTTTTCACTTTACTACGTGTCATTTCAATATTAGGGTGTGTTTTTTGCATTTCAAGTTTTCTTAATTCTTCCAAACCTTGATTTACTACACGACATTCAAAATCTAATAGACCAGATGTAGAACTTTCAATTTTTAATATACTATATCCTATCTGAACTTCGCCCGTTACATCCGCAAAGTCACTGTAAAAAGGGTTTTGATACTTTTTCTCTGGGATACCATATTCTTGCAAAGTTAATTTAATCACTTCTTTTGGAGGTGGATTAAACTTTGGCATTAAAACTTTACTTAGACTACAGTTTCCTTCATTTATTGAAGACCCTTCTGAAATACTTAGATTTTGAATAAACTTAACTTTTTGTAATAAAGGTATAGCAGAATTAAGTTTTAGAGTGCTAGATAACGATTTTTCATCATTACTATGATTACGTTGATTAAGTGGATCACATTGAATAATCTGTTCCAAGCATTTACTGTTAGGAGTTAATGAATCAGTCATAGAGTTTTGGGAATAATTCGAAAGTAATGTTAGATTTTCCAATACACTAATTTGTTTCCTCTTCATGCAAACTTTTTCTGTTTCTAAACAATTCTCTGTCTTAGAAGTTCCTGCAACACATATAAAATTTCTCTCCATGTCATATTCTTCTGCTTTTGAAAATAAATTGTTAGAATTATTTTTTAGCATATGCTCAAATTTGGTTTCAGTGAAAATTCTCTTTGTACCAATTTCACTTTTGTTGACATCCATATGCATTTTCCCAGAAAACAACTCTTTGTAATTCTGATTTGCATTGCCATGAAAACGACTGTAATCACAATCTTCTATGTGTTCTGAATGGGATTGCGAATTACTTGCATTACTATTAGTTGGTGCAAAATATTTAGTTTTAAAAAACTTGCTTAAAGAATCTCTATCACCTTGAGTATCTTCAGTTGTAACATTTTGCTTTACGAGGTTTACTTTAGCTACTTTGTTTAAGGGTGTCATGTCCACTTCAAAACTAAGTTGACGTTTAACTTTATCAGATACATGCTCCAATACAGGATGGGTGGAGTTATTGAAAAAACTGAATGAACTATTTTGAATGTGTGCTTTCGATTCAACAATTTTATTTAATTCTGCATTTACTTGATCTTCTTGACAACTGAAATTAAGTGTTAACAATTAGGAAGTAATACAAATAATAACTCTAAATAATTTATAAGTACTGTTTTTGCTATACTATAGAACTAAAACTTCCTTAAATTATAAATAAAAAACCGTTCTGCCTACGTTACATTTTGTATTTATAAAATCTATTTTAAACTCAGATTGAGCAGGGGAAAATTATTTAAATTTATTTGATCATTTAAAAAAGCAACTGAACTATTTTTATTGTATTTTTTAGTTTCAAGGACTTTTAGAAAATTTAATTTAAACTTTTGTTACACATGTGAGAGTTTTGCTTCGAAAGTTGTGGACAATTTATAGCCTGAATCTATGAAGTGCTTACTAAGTTTTTATTTGAACTTGATATTTAACATCAACTTTAAAGAACATACGAGAAGATACCAGCTACAAAAAAGACGCTAACATTAGTAAGTAGTTAATAGATTCAGACCACGCAATTTCAAATCAATCAAACTTCAAATCAAAACTTTTGCACGTGTGACAAAAGTCAATTTTAATTGAATTTGCTGGAACTACCTGAAATTAAAAAATAAAATACAATAAAAATAGTTGTTACTGTTTTAAACCATCAAATAGATTTTATTAATTCGCCCAATATAGTTAAATACAAATTTAATTTCTCTTTGAAAATTCCAAATTTCTGCAATTTTCAAAAATTTCAAAATTTTTACACATTTCAATATTTGCAAAATTATCAAATATTTTAAACAATTTACTACATTTTTACAAATGTAAAAAACAGATGTAAAAAATTTCAAAATTGTAAGATTTTAAAATGGATAACATCGATAAAAGATCTTTTCGGTACCTTATATTCACAAAATTTCCAGTCTCAATGATGTCAACGATATGTGTGATTTCTATTTTAATTTTTGTTAGTGCTGCCTTTCAGAGTTCACACCTCTTAAAATTAACAAATGAAAAATATATCAAAAAACCCTAAATAACCAAAGGTATTAAAATATCCCGTAATACAAAACGTGAACTACACATTATTAGAAAATTTTTTGTTAATCCTACATTAGATTTACCGTAAAACGAGGTTACTTTGCTCCTGTAGGACATACATTGCTCCAAATTCTGACTTTGGGTTTTTGGCGACATCGTGTTAGGTGTGCAAACTAAAAGAGTGTCTGGCCGATTTTCTAGTAGAGGACACTCTGATATGCAACCAAAAAACACATTGTTAGACTCCTCCTTCTCGTTGACCTTCATAACCGTCTTTGTATCAGACTAACCATATGTGTCATAAACGCGTCTTGAAAATTTAGTGTCTGGAAGAAAACACATACCAACAATAAGGTAAGTTGTGTTTTTATTTGATGTATTGGTTTGTTGTCTCTAGAAAGCTGTATGAGTTTAAGAATATATAAACTTATTTAAATTTTTTTTTGTATGTTTACCATTTTGAGGTTATATTGCGCCAAATATGGGGATACTTTGCTCCACATTTTTTTGTGGAGCAAAGTTATCTCAAACGATAATTGTAGATTTAATTTTGTTATAATTTTGGAAACAGTAATCTATAGGCTTCAAAATTTGGTTTCAGCTATGCCAAGAGTCTATAAAAAAAAACCCGGTTCTCGGGCTTATCAAAACTACACCGAAGAAACTTTGCAGCTAGCAGTTAGAAGTAAACGTATGACGCAGCGAAAAGCCGAGCAAGAATTCAAAATTCCAGGCGAACTATCATTAATAAACTTAAAGGCGATCTACTTAACAAGCCTGGAAGACCCCCGTTATTTTCCGAGGAAGAAGAAACTTCATTTGTAAACTGTATATTAGTCTTCAGCACATTTGGTTTCCCATTAGATTCATTTGATTTGCGTATGATCGTGAAATCATATTTGAGCCGACTTGGTAGAATTGTGAGAACATTTAAAAACAATGTACCAGGTCACGAATGGGTCTTAAGCTTTCTGAAACCTCACCCACAACTCACTGTACTATTTTCTAGTAATATAAAACGCAGTAGAGCTTCTATAAATACTGAAACATTAACTGATTACATCTCAAATTTGGGGGAAGTTGTAAAAGATGTGCCACCAGGGAACATTTGGAACTGTGACGAGTCAAATCTTACAGATAACCCGGGCCAAAAAAAGGTAATAACCAAACGTGGTTGCAAATATCCTGAAAAAATTAGGGATTCTTCCAAAACTAGCATTTCCATTATGTTTGCTGGTAGCGCTGCCGGAGAACTCTTGCCTCCATATGTAGTTTACCGATCTTCTTGCATGTGGACAACCTGGACCGAAAATGGGCCCAAAGGCTGTCGTTATAGCAACAGTAGTAGTGGATGGTTTGATGCCAACAGCTTTTCAGACTGGTTTGAAAGCCTAATGTTGCCAAAGTTAAAAAAACTTCAAGGGAAGAAAGTTTTAATTTGCGATAACTTATCGTCCCATATATCAGTTCATGTTCTAAATCTTTGTAGAGATAATGATGTATCTTTTATTTGTTTGCCACCAAACAGCACCCATTTAACTCAACCACTGGATGTGGCATTCTTTCGCCCGCTGAAAATTGCGTGGCGGAAAATACTAGCAAGTTGGAAGGAAACTCCAGATGGTGCCAAAAACACAGTTCTACAAAAACAACATTTTCCATTACTCCTGAAACAACTTATGACTGCCTTAGAACCCAATGCTGCTACAAACTTAATTTCAGGTTTCAGAAAGTGTGGAATTCATCCTGTGAATGTTGATGAGCTTTTGGCTATGATTCCACGAGCTGAAGGCGACAAGAACGCTATAGAACATACATTTCTACAATCTTTAGAATCTAGAAGATCCGAATTGACAGAAACAAAAACAAGAAAGAGAAAAAAAAATGGATGTTGCTGCAGGTAAGAGTATCGGACCTGAAGATCTAAATAATGATGATGCTCAATCTGTTGAACAGCCACAGACATCATCAAAGAAGCTTTGCAAATCAATAAATGCTGTGGATAGCGATGTATCTGATGATGAAATATCTTTGCGGGATTCTTCTAGTGATGAAGATTTTTTAGAAAGTATTTTGAGAGAAGCCACAGAGGATGACGAAACTAACGCTGTCGCTTCAGGACAAAAGACCAATAAAGACCTTCTTTCACTGCAGGAAGTTGTCAAAGAAATAGGCGAAAACGTCCTTTTCCAATATGAGGGCGAAATTTTTCCTGGAAAAATAATAACTTTTGATGATAATGGGGCTACCGTGAGTGCAATGGTGAAGTCTCTCAAAAATTGGAAATGGCCTGATAAGCCAGACACACTTTACTATCCGTGGGATGATATTATAGTAAGAATTAAACAGCCAAAAAAAGTGTCTAATCGGGGACACTTTTCTGTTCCAAAATTGGACAGGCTATGGAGTAGATAGGTGATAAGATGTGCCTCATGTTTTATGTTTACCACTTATTTTGTTTGATTTATATGCTTATTTGCACGAATTGTAAACGTTGTGGTTAATAAGTTTAATATTACAATGTATTTCCTACCAAAATATATATTTTTATGTACCTATTTCGTGTATGGCGCATTTACAACCCACAATGTAGTCTTACTATGCTCCAATATATGTTTTAAAGCTAATTTCTCTGGTGGTGCAAAGTATCCTCCCCCTATGAGGATACATTGCTCCAAAATTAATAATTAAAAAAAAGAAGTTCTAAGGTATTTTAATGAAAAATAAAGCTCTAATGTTAATTTTCAAACATAGATCTAAATGTTGCTATAATATAAAAATTTTCTTTAAGCGGCAAGTCGACTTTGACAGGTACTATTTAAAATTTCAGTAAAAAATGGAGCAAAGTAACCTCGTTTTACGGTATACTATGAAAAATACACAAGTATTCTAATAAAATTAATTGTATTAGCAAAAAAGCTTTTCATAGACACGCGAATTAAAAATTCAGACAATATAACAAAAGCTGTATGAGAAGATGTTCGTGATGAAATAGAGGACAACTTCCAAAGAACGTTCTATTTTAAAAAACGAAACGGAAATTACAAATACTTTTAATAATCATTTCATCGATTCAAAAGAAAAGTTACGTTGTAATATTCCGACATCCACCACTACACGTTATCTAAATAACTTAAAAATAAATAACAGTCACTCTTTTTATCTATCTCCCGTTGATGAAAAAGAGCTATCGAAAATTATAAATAATTTTAATAATACCACTAGTACTGGCTGGGATAACATACCCACCAAAATAGTTAAAAAAATCCTTAGACGTTCTGAACTATTTTTATTAACTCCTGCTTTGATGGTATTTTCCCAACTGTTTAAAAACATCTCTTATTAGGCTCGTTTTTAAATCAAAAAATAAAACCGATATAAAAAATTATAGACCTATTTCGATACTTGCACCATTCTCAAACACTTTTGAAATATCAATTGAAACTAGATTGACAAGCCTTTTTAAGATAACAATTGTTTTTGTAATAGTCAATATGGTTTACTTTCTTGTAAATCAACTGCTTCAGCTCCCTTCGAAATTTTGCTGACATAAACTGTGATCTTTCAAAGGCGTTTGACCTGTTAGGCCATAATATATTACTGGATAAACTAGAAGCTTATGGAATTAGAGGTAATCCTTAATCCTTACTTAGATCTGACTTATCAGACAGAGAGCAATATGTTCAAATTTCTAGTACATCAGCTTCTATTACTCGATGTTATACATCAAACAACAAACCAATTTTATGTGGTGTGCCGCAAGGGTCAATATTAGGCACATTACTCTTTATAATTTTTATTAATGATTTGCCTTTTAATATCGATTTTGATGTCACGATGTATGCAAATGACACAAATATTAATATTAAAAGTGATAATGAATTTATTTGCAAAGCAATACAGCCACTGCTTCAAACCATTTATCTATCTGGTTTAATGCCAATAAATTAATTTTGAATGTTGATAAAACAAATATTATATATTAAAATTCAGCCAATGATTTGCAAGTTAATTACGGTAATGCCACGATAACTGTACTTACTTTCGTTTAAATTATTAGGCTTAACATTAGACAGCAAATTCACTTGGGATAAACACATTCAACTACTACTAGGAAAGTTAAGCAGTGCCACTTTTGCATCAAAAAAATTAAAAACAATATCTAGTACTGAAACATTAAGATCCGTCTACTTTGGTTATTTTCAGACAAAGGCGACTTATAGGTTGCTTTTGTGAGGTTACTCGCCTCCCAGTAGTTCTAAACTTAAATAAATACAAATAAGAACTCTTAAGAACTATTGCCGGTGTTAAAAAAGACATTCTGGTAGACCACTGTTTAGTAAATTTTAAAATAATGAAATTGCCGAACTTATATTTATTTGAGACATTAACTTTTGTTCGTAATAACAAAAACTTATTCAGTTTGACATGAACTTCCACAACTATCTAACAAGAAATAACTGTGAAATTAGTCCTATTAAATGTAATTCTAGTATTTATACTAAATGTTTTCTAAATGCTGGTGTTAAGTACTATAATAAACCACCACTAGAAGTAAGAAATTTAAATAGCAAAAATAAATTTCAAAAAGTCGTCAAAAATATATTAAGAAAAAATGTCTTTCACTCAGTGGATGAATACCTGCAATGTGGAGATTTGCTATGACAATATATTACACATATTGTAATTGTATTGTATAGGTTATAATTGCTGTAATTAATTTAACCAGCAAATTGTTAATAAATACCATGTATCTCAATAACAATAAAGCTTTATCTTTTCTAATTCCGACGTTAAATTTAAGCCCAAGTAAGTAGATTTCTAAACTAGATAATATTTTTGTTCTGGTTATCTGCTTATCACAGTTTCAGCTTTTTTACTAACAACAATAGAAAAAAGATTGGAATATCACCTATTGAAACAGCTTAAAGTAGTAATTCAATTATGCGAACTCTCTAAAAGAATAACTCCGTACTTACTCTCATCGATAACGAGAAAAAACCTGCTGCTGAGATTAAGTACTACTATGTACCTCCTTTGACGTCCAGTTTTACAAGTTATTTTGGTTCAATGAAAATAAAAACGAAACACTGTAGTTTACTGAAACATTTGGTTGCTGAATGTAGAAAAAATACGACAGAACCAATAAATATGGAAATAAGAAGACAAATCGAAGAAATGAAATTCAATACAGAGAAACTTAAAGACGATAGTACACAATTCCTATATAAATTAAGACTAGCAAACAAACTAAAAGGAGATACCACAGGGTCTGCCGAAGAAAAATACGAAGAACTTAAGATACACGTACTGCAAGCAGCAAGTGAAGCAATAGGATAGAAGTATAATAGAATACGAAAAGAGACTGGTAGACTGAAGATATTGAAATGTTAGTAAGTAAAAACCAGAAACCTTAAATGTCTACAGACAAGAGATCCAGAAGTCAGTAAGGTGTAGGAACGAATACGACGTTAAGAAAACAATAGAACAAAAAAATTAAAACGTGGCAAGACAGGTGTGCAGTGCTAGAACCACAAATAGGTGGGGAAAGATGCAAAAACGCATGAAAACCGATAAAACAAATACACACAAGCTGAAGTGTGGACTTCGAGTGGAGTTTCCCATACTAAAAGTTATCGTATTTTCAAAAGTGTAAATTTTATAATGATAACCTTCCATTCCACCCATTCAATTTCATAGAAAACGCCACAGTGAAATGATAGCTTAAAAAAAAACAAATTGTAGCCAATACTAGATACTAATACTTCCCGTCTCCGTATTTGCAAATGTGTAACATTTAATAATTATAACGTTGTACAGTTCAGCGAGCATTAGATTTATAAGAAAATAAGCAGCGGGAATATGAATTTGCGATAGCCTGTTAAATTTGTTTTTCAATTCCTTACCGTAACTCTACCCATAGAAACAGCGACTACTGGACGAAAGCAAGGTAAGCGCCCGTCGAAGCGCTTCGGCGAATTACAAATTCCGCTTCGGGTGTCGGACAAAAAAGGTTATAATAGCTTTATTTGGAAATTTATCAAAAATATGCAAAGAATGAAAAATATATTTTTTAACTAGAGCTAACTGATAGGCGTAGTTAAAATCACGTAACTGCCGGAAAACGCGTTGTTGATATTAAAAAGTATCGTTTTTTAATAATTAAAATAGTTGAAAATTCTAACGAATAATAAAGTTATATATTATATTGTAATAAAGTACAATAAATAGTCTATCGGACTGATAAAAGCTTATAACGATCAGCGTTTGCGTTTTTGAATAAATAATTAATCAATTTCAAATTTTTCAAAAATTTTTGGAAGGCGTCAGTCATATTTGGGAAATAAGTAAAAAAGAATTTGTAGTTCAATGCAAGCTCTATCGGCCTAGAAAGTTAAAAAAAAAGTATGAACAGTAAAAAAATTTTTTTTTTGAAAATTTTTTAAATTTTGAAACTGCGCCATTGCGATCGTTTTCAGATTTTCGAAATTAATTTTATTTCATCGTAGATTACCTAGGAAGGGCTCTCAAACAAGTGGTAGCTGATCCCGAACAGACAACTACTTTTTGAGTAAATGAGCGTTAAAGTCGAAATCTTCAAAAAGCTGTAGTGGCCTCCATTTTGAAGCTAGAGAGTTCGGTAAAAAAGTTGTCGATTTGCCTTGAGTTCTTCTATCAGATTCCGTGCTCAAATTTTCAAAATTTTGTTTTGGAAAAAACGCTACAAAGAAAACATGTCTAACTTCCGTTTCCGGTTTTGGATTTTTCTTAAAAGCTTAACTAGAACTACAATTTCGATATACCTTTTGATTTAAATTTTGACACATTGACACCTGTTTGGTTTTTGTTTTTGGAAATAACTGCGAACATTGTTTTAATTCATGTAAGAAATTTGTTTTTTTATAAATTTTAGAATGCCAAATTTTCCATTAAAGTGTATATATACATATACCTTTTCACTTGTTCAAAATTACACTACTTCCCGTCCAGTCTACTTTTGACTTTAAAATTTGTTAAAGCCCTCTTCGATGTTGTCACTAGGTATTTTGTTTTTGTTTTCTTTACCTCCAGACCACTGTTCTTGCTTCATTTTCTATTTTTGCAAAGACGCTTTTCAGTTCTTCTCTGTTCTCGATATACGTATCAGGTCATCTGCATAGGCCATAACTTGGCATGAGTTCTTTAGAATGTTGTCGTTTTTGCTTGTCTTGCTATTCCTTATTATTACTTCTAACGCTATGTTGAACAAGGTTGTAGAGAGAGGCTCGCCTTGTCCTAGTCCCTTTGTTGTCTTAAATTTTTGTGGGCTTATTCCTTCTATTGTGACTTGGCTCCAAGTTTCTTTCAATGTCATTTTAACCAAGTCTGTTATTTCTTTGGGGAACTCTATATCCATCATTGTTTTAAATAGCCTATTTCTTTTTATACCTACTATCATAAGCTTGCCTATAGTCTATGAAGACCATATGCAATAGTATTCCATTTTCCTTTGTTGTTTCTTGCACCTGTCTTACCGCGAACAGTTGATCTGTTACGGATCGGTTCTCCCTAAAGCCGCATTGGTACTCTCCTATCTCCCTTTCCGCCATTTTTCCCAATCTATTATTTATAATTGTCTTGCTCTTCTTTTTCCTCCATAATTTCTAGATAATCTTTTTTCCATCTATTTAATACGCCTTCTCTTCTGCCAATCATACCTCGTCTTTGTCTCGACGTAAACTGATTTTCGGTTGATATCCTTTTCTTGTTATACCTATTTTCTTATAGAAAGTTCTTGCGTCCTACTTGCTGTAGTTTTCTTCTATTTCCTTCACCCGGTCTTTTTGATGTTTTTGTTTTTCATTTCTACATATTCTCTTTCCTGCCTTTCTTTCGCCCTTAAATTGATCATCACTTTGTTTCGTTTTTTCTCTTAGTATTTTCATTTTTGCCCTGTTCACTTGTTCTAATATTTCCTCTCATTCCTTATCGTACCATTCGTTTTTCCCAACTCTTTTAAATTGGTAACATTTTTCTTGCCGCTCGTTCTAGTGCTCTTTTTAGTACATTCCATTCACTCTCCATTTCTACTTTCTGCTGTTAACATTTTTTCTACTTCTTGTTTATATTTTTCTTTTTCTCTCCGTCTTCATGTAGCAAACTTATGTTCCACCCAGTTTGTTGCATTTTTTACTATTTCCTTTTCCCAGGGTGTTTCTTGATTTATTTTTGCCAAACCATATATTGGTCTGAGTATATCTCGGCTCCTCTGGCACTTCTTACATCTTCCACATATGCATTATGTTTTTCTTATCAGAAAATGTTCTATTTGGTTCGTTGTCCTTCCATCGGGACTTTTCCATGTTTGTTTATGTATTTCTCGATTTTTTTTAAATGTTGCTTTGATTTGCATCTTCTTTTCCACAGCACAGTTAACTAATCATTGTCCATTTTTATTTGTTGTGTCTGCTGTACTTTCCCACAACTGGCCTGTTTCTATTTTCCTGGCCTATTTTAGCATTACAATCTCCTACCAAAATGTTTACATTATATTTCGGTATTCTCTCATATAATTCGTCTAATACCACATAAAACTTCTCAGGTGCGTGGGCGTTTATTATACTTGGCTTTCTTTAGGATCCTCTTATTCTCAGATAACTTATACGTTCGCTTACTTTCTTAAAGTCTACTAGACTCGCTGCTCTCGATTTCTCAATGAATGTGCTCGAGGTGAAAATACGATTTTATTCTGCAAATCATTTTGAAAGGGAGCAAAATGAAAATTTAATATTGAAAATACTATAGAATATTTTAATGAAATAGTTTTTATCGAGGCTGCAATGCATAATGTATTTCGTCTGTATCCATGACAACAAGCAAGTTCGCCGAGCGGTAAAGTGGCAAATGTCGCTTGTTCCTCGGAAAACGTCAACTTTGCGTTGTCAAATGAAAGCGCAAAAGCCTCCTTTCTACTACGATTGAAAAGTGTTGCGTAGATGCAGATTGCGTTTTGAAAAGAAAATATTTTTCCGAGAAAAGTAAATTGTACTTCGCTTTGATGCAATTCCGACGTTAAATTTAGGTCCGAGTATAGGTTCAAATGTAAACTAGATAATGTTTTTGTATTGGTTATTTGTTTATCATAAGTTTAGCTTCTTTTACTAACAATTATGGTAATTTTAGCTTGCTTTGCTAAGAATAAAAATAAGATTGGAACATTCCTTAGTGAAACGACTTTAATTAGTAATGCCAAACTTCTAAAAGAATAAGCTCAGTAGATATTCCCAGCGACAATAATAAAAAACTTGCTTTATTTATAAACCTGCTACTGAGATGGTTTTAAGTACTAGCAAGGACTATATACATCTAGACCTCTCAACTCAGTGGAAGAGTGGTTTGGACAAAACAGAGGACTGGACGTGTCCTACAGGTGGCAGTTGCAGTATGAAATGAAAACGAGGTGGCTCTAAATATACAGTGTGATATATGATCATTTACTTGAGCGACTGTAAATCAGGTAGAGGAAAGCAAACATTTGACAAAAGGTACGCAAATCCTTCACTGCCACATTTATAATAACCAGGGAACTAATATATAATCACTGATATTGTGCAAATTACGCAGATGAAAATAAAATATTGGATTTTATTTATAAAAAGCACTGAATAAAAAATATTGTTTATTTGTAAAATGCAGGGATTTATCATTTGTGTACAAGCACATACCCTATCAATGAATCTGGCAGCAAACAAAAAATCTTCTTCTTCTAAGATAGGCTAGCAACCTGTTCTTTGCTATATTATTGGACGGCGTCGCTCTATCGTTTTTTGGTTCGCCCGATACTTCTTCTTCCCCCAGGTTGGCCGTTTCGTGCGATTCGTACCACTCTACTCTTGTCCATTCTTTCTATGTGCGCGTTCCATTCACTTCTTCTGTGTGATACCCAATCACTGTTTTCGACTTTACACGCATCCCTTATATTTGTATTCCTCACTCTGTCATGTCTTGTTTTTGCAGCTATTCTTCTCAGTACATTCATTTCTATAACTTCCATGTGCTGTTTAGTTTTTGATGTTTGTGGTTTTGTTTCTGCTGTGTATGTTAGTATTGTGCTTTTATGTATGCTAATCTTTGTTTCTTTTCTTATGTACTGATTACCCCCAGATGGTGTGATTGAGACATCCTGCTACTCTTTTTGCGTTTGTGGTGTGGTCCTTTATTTCTCTAGTTAGGTCTCCATAGCTGATGATAGTTGTTCCCAAGTATTTTATTTCCAACACCTGGTATAGGTTTGCCATCTGCTACTAGCTTACACCTTACTGACTCTTGTGAAATCGTCATTGGTTATGTTTTTGGCACATCTTTAAGTTAAATGTCTTGCAAGTATTGAGAAATAGATGTAGCATTCTCTGTAATTGATCCTTGCTGTCTGATATCAGCACTGCATCGTCTGCGTAACACATTATGTTTATATTTTCTGTACCCATTTGGAACTCATGGTTTTATTTTACGACATTTATGATTTCGTCCATTATGAGGTTAAACAGTAGCGGGCTCAATGAGTCCCCTTGTCTTATACCCTTCTACGACTGTATGGCTTCTGTTAATTTATTGTTGTATTTAATCTTCATTGTCTTATCTGTGTATACGTTTTGTATAGTTTTTATTATGACTTGTGGTAATTGCCTGTCGTGTAGTATACTTATGATGTCATTCAGTTGGATATTATCGAAGGCCCTTTCCAGATCCATATACGCGGTTTTATTGAATTCTAGAGCTTTTTCTCTTATTTCCTGTACTACGAATACTGCATCGTCACATGATCGTCCGCTACGAAACCCTTGTTGTTCATCCCGCCATTCTAACATGTTATTTAATTTGTTTGTTACAATTTTTGTTGTTAGTTTTAGCCTTGTACAAAACAGACAAATTCATATCAGACTGCATTCTACACTGTAATAGATTAAAACACGGCACTATCGGTTGATATAATTTGTCGCAAAGTAAATAAAACCAATTAAAAGAAAATATAAAAAATAATAGAACAACTAAGTGAGTTATTTGTAAGATACTTTTCTAATTTTTTTTTTCGATTATTAAAACAAGTAACGTGGGAAACGTTACTTGTTTTAATAATCGAACAATAAATTTTCTATGTGGTTTACAGGATTCTATAGAATTTTGAAAAAAAGGTTGTTGCGCTGTAATTTTCTTTTCTGCAATTTTATACAATTTGCTAAGTAGCTTTTGTTTATGTTCAAATAATAGGTAAAATTCTGCAAAAATCTTTAATGTTGTACTAGCAACATCATTTATTACATTATTTGGTGTACAAAGATTAGCGCAAGGGCTCATCCCGCCAAAAGGGTTTTTGTTTTATTAGTTCTTCGTTAGTTTCTTGTATTCGTAAAACCAGTGGTGAAACTTTTAATTTTACTTCACAGGTTTTACATTTGAATTTGTGTAAACATTTGCGCAATATAAAACCTGCTGTATATGACACCGAACAATCTTCGAAAGTTGTCTTTGCTCGTAAACGCGTTTTAATTTTGCATTTTGTCGAGATACCGTCCTCGTCGGTTTCTAAGAAAGTATTTTCAAAATCTTCGTTCTTAGATGATGAAGCCGAAACAAGACATGATGACGAATCTTCTACAATGAATATAAATTCTTGCCCATCGTCTTCGCAATTTGGGCTCAATGTATTTTTTGTTTCAAATTAGCACAGAATAGATGCCTAAATGACAACCTAAAACTCATTGCAGTAGGAATATCGTTTGAACCCCCTTTTTGACAGAAAATAGCAAACGCATTCTCTAATACATCTTGTATTAAGAGCCTAGTTAATAAATATTTGACATCATAATTCAGAATCAGAAAGATGATTCATAAATTTTATAAACTAGGCCGTTGGTCCATTCGACATCGGTAATTGTTTCGTGGATATCGCGGCCCGAATACTAGCGACCATAGAAAGTTAATCACAATAATGACCAAATGTGGTTTTAGGGTAAATAAAAGGTGATTTCTTTCGCCATAAAAATTGAAAAATTGTTTGTTACTTTATTTAAGCTTTGTATTTAGCTAGTAAAGTAAATAGTGCTACGGCGTCACACACCGCCGCGCCGCCGCCGTAAAATGTTTTATACCTTAGGCAAAGTTTCACCAAGCCATTTTATAAAACTTGGAAATCTAAAATAAGATTAAGAGTTTTTTTTTAAATTTCATCCCGAAAATGTCGCCACCTCCGTTTATTTTATTTCCAAATTCGTTACCAAGAATTTTTCTAAGAACGCAGACTTTTATTTTGTATGTGCTGCTAAACGCAAGTTTAAATTATTATCTAACTTCAATTTTCAATTACTTGCAGTTTTACTGTAAAAATGCATTGCTTAAAGTGAGTCATTTCCACGGGGTAAGCTTATTAGTTGGGTGAGATAAAAGGATTGGGGTAGGCTTATTTGTTGGGCGAGATAAAAGGATTATACTTAGGATAGCTAGGTAACCCAGCGTTTGGGAAAAGACACGACTTGTCTAACGGTGTTTCAGTCGGGTACCAATGAAGTAACGACGTAATGGACACGCCCTGGTTTGGGTATAAAAACTGCCTTCACTTCTCTCCAGCTCTCCGGTATATATCGAAAGCCGATATAACCCCATTGTAATAGGGCTGGGAAGATACCGTCCACTCCTGGCGACTTGAAGGGGACAAAGGAGTTTATAGCCCAGGTTACTTTGTCGCCCCTTACGACCCGATCTGCAACTTCCCAGTCCTCCTCGATGGGAGGTGGGGTGTTGGGCTTTGGCCATACACAGTCAAGGGTAACAATACAGCCTGGGAAATGTGTTTGAATGGACCTAGGTAGTATACGATGAAATAAAATTAATTTCGAAAATCCGAAAAATATCGCTTCAAAATTTTGAAAATTTTCAAAAAAAAATTTCTTAAAAACTGTCCACACGATTTTTTTAAAACTTTCTGAGCCGATAAAGCTTGCATTGAACTACAAATTTATTTTTTAATTATCTCTCAAATTTTACTCTAACGCCTTCCAGGAATTATTGAAAAATTTGAAATTTATTAATTACTTATTCAAAAACGCAAACGCCGATCGTTATAAACTTTTATTAGTTCGATAGACTATTTAAAATAGTTTTCACGCTACCGGCACTGTAAGTAGGCCTTACATCCATAGCTACAGGGATCGTAAATGGCTGATAACATTCGTGTACTAGTTACCCTTGACGACGGAACTTAATAGTGTCACTTACGTTCCTAGGAAAATAATGTTGATTTTAACTGTTCGTTGATATGGTAACAAACACAGACAACTTAGAATAATGGAGCTTTTAAAAAATAATTCCGATGACAGCTGTCAAAACGAACTTTTAAAAATATGATTAAATTTCTAACTGTAGGCCTACTTACATTGCCGGTAGCGTGAAAAATTTAATAAGTAACACGGAACGTATCGACTAATAACATCCTCGGCAGGCGACAAGCTTCGGCTCCGCCTCAGCTCGTATTCGTCTACCTCGGATGTTATTACGTCCTTACATTCCTTGATACTTAAATAACTATTATTACGATTAGCTAAAATTTTCAACTATTTTAACAATCAAGAAAAAAAACAATGCTTTTAAATATCAACAACGCGTTGTTTGGCATTTACGTGATTTTAACTACGCCTATCAATTAGCTCTAGTTAAAAAATATATTTTTCATTCTTTGCATATTTTTGATAACTTCCCAAATAATATAGCCATTATTGTCCGACATCCGCAGCGGGATTTGTAATCCGCCGATAGGCGCCGGCATGCAGGTAGTCGCTGCTTCTATGGGTAGAGTTACGGAAACCAATTGAACAGCCTATCGCAAATTCAAATTCCCGCTGCTTGTTTTCCTAGAAATCTAATACTCCCTGAACCGCTACAAATTTTAAATGTTACACTTTTGCAAATACGGCAATGGCAAGTATTACTATCAAGTATTGGCTACAATTTGTTTTTTTTTTAGTTTTAATTTTACTGTGGCGCTCTCTACGAATATGGATGGATGGAATGAAAGGTTATAATTATAAAATTTACACTTTTGCAAATACGTTTTAGTATGGGAAAGTCCACTCGAAGTCCACACTTCAGCTTTTTAAATTCTATCGTTCAAGGAGAAAAACCGAAACACTGCAGTTTACTGGAACACATGGTTGCTCAAACCCTACTCTATGATCACACTGTTGTACTGTTCATAAAGAATATCTTTATGTTAAGGTAAGCTAAAACTGTTTTGTACGAAATTAAATTATTTCAAGTTCGCTTACGAGGAAGGCGTTTTTTGAATTACAGTAATTCAATTGTAAATGCCTGATTTTAGCAAATAATCTGTTTTTTGTTTTGCATTAGACAAAGTGTTTAAAATGTTTTTAGTTGTTTTAAAAATTACTTTACATTTATTTGTTTTGTTTGAAACAACTAAAAACATTTTAAACACTTTGTTTAATGCAAAAGGAAAAACAGATAATTTGCTGAAATCGGGCATTTACAAATTAAATTGTTCCCACTGTAATTCGGTTTATATATGCCAGACAATTAGAAATTTTAATATTAGGTTCACACGACATGTACGTTGTCACAAATGCAAACACCCACATAAATCAAATTACGCTGAACACTTGTTAGAACACAATCATTTAATGACATGTAATAACACTATAAAATGTTTACAATTTTGTGAAGATAAACGTGAATTAGATATAGATACTCGAGGCATTTGAAATTCACAAACATTTTAAAACTGTACATTTAACGAATGAACAAATTGATCTCTGAAATTCACGATTATTGGACGTTTTGGAGTGAGAAATCAAGTCATCTGTAGACATAGATAACCAAGATCAAGTGATCCAGCTCTATTGTTCCTACAGCAGCACCAACTGTTTACTTTTTAATCTTACCTTTGATAATGACATAAACATCTCAAAATAACTATAAAGTTAAAAATAAATAAATATTGTTGAAAGATAAAGTATTTTATTCAAACATCAATATGAACTTCAACGAAGTAAAGCTAGAACTTATTAATAAATAGACCACTTACCTTAAATTAAACGAATTTACATCCGAAGCATTTTCTGGACCTGGTATAACAAAATTAATTAGTTAGCTAAAACAATCACGAATAAAATACCTAGTACATATCTCTTGCACAAGCACAGGGTATTTATCATTCGGAAATATTTTTGTTATGAGAACATATTGTAATTAAAAAAGAAGCTAATTTCAAGATTTTAACAGGAATACATGTTTTGAACCTCTAGAAACACAAAATGTTTTTTTGAGCAAGATCGCTCGATAGGTTAGGGTAGTTGATTACGTCATCTCATAGGACGCCATTTCGGTGCAAATTGGTTTTCAAGTTTCAAAACAGCAAGCTGGCATGGCCGTGCGATTTGTTTAAATTTTTGACTCTTGGACAATAGTATAGTTTAAAGTTTGACTGATATGTTTTATTTGTGTTCATCAAAATTTTAGGTATTTTTAACAATGTTTTTTATAAAATGCCTGCACAAGTAGTGCAGCACAACTGTTTGCATGTTCCGTTTTCAACGGGATGAAAAAGAGGAACCTGTGGGCGTGATGGATGAGAACAATTTAATGTTCAAGATTATAAGAGGTAAACTTAATAAAGTTCACGCAGTCCTATCTTCTACACTATGAATTCTTAGGCTTATTGTACAGCAAATAAGTAAATTAGTACTATATTAATTATTTTTCAGGTCCATATGAAAATTACAAATTGCAGCTAAAAATACAAATACCAAGCTTAAGGAAAAAAAACAGCAAAGCTTTGCATGGAAATGGAAATGTGCATATCGCAATAATTTGATATAAACATGTTATATTGAAGGTGGAACATACTTTAACCAGAGAAGTTCTATTTTATCCTCAAAACCATTGTATTTTTGTGTAGGAGTCATATAGTAATTTCCTTAATATTTATGTGCATTGTTTTGTTTATTATAAAACTTTAATAAATAAACACTGAATGAATATTACGGAACATCGACTGTGTTTCATGAAACTTACATAAATCTATTAGTAACTGACAAATGACAACTAATATGATGCAGCTTCTCTTAGTTTAATAGATGGGGAACAAAAAAAATTGATGAAACAATTTTATTGAGCAGGCAGTCGCTATTCTGGTGCTTTCTAGCTCGATGACATTTGTATCAACTACCCTAACCTAACATATCGAGTGACCTTGGTTTTGAGAAAATATGATTGTACGTTATAAATTTCTCCCTTACCTGTCGTATTTTCTTTTTCATTATTTGTCCTTTGGTAGTTATAACTTTCAACGTTTTCATTAGTAATGGTTTTTGTAGGAGTAGTGACAGCTGCAAAAGGTAAACTCATATCTATTTCGTATTCTTCATCACTTTCATCTAGATATATGGAAATTTGTGACAGTATACTATCTTTTTCAGCATTTACATTATCCCCTAAATCATGAAGTACTTCTAGAAGATTTTTCGCATCTGAGTTATTCAAATTTTTATTACTAAATGTTTTACCAAATACACTCTGATTATCTAGATCAATTTCTGGTGTACATTCCCTATTTATACTGCACGAAGATTTTTCACAAGTTATTGGAGAATGGCTTTCAATAAACGATGCACTTAAAAAATCTTTTGCTTTTGGTATTTCAGCAGGATATACTGAAATGCTTTCATCTGCACTACAAATCTTGCTAACTTTCAACAACAACTTCTCTTTTAATGCTTTTCTAAACAGCATATGTGACTCAGTCGGTGGCACACTTATTCTAGTTTGCGTAATGCACTGGGAAATTTGTGAATTTTCATTCTTATTCCTCCGTCTTTGTTTCTCATCATCCCATAAAGCAGTTATACCTGGGTTGTTAACAACCTGACCTACTGCCGCTTCTAATCTATTAACTATATGTTTTGCTAATCCATCAGCTTCTATCTGGCATGTACTAGTTTTGGAAATATTTGGGGGTAAGAGAAACTCTGATGGAATATCTGCCGTTGAAGTGTCTGGATTTACACGATAATAAACTTCAGAAAGGGAGATATAATTCATACCATGTAAATTATAATCAATCATGAATTGCAACACAAAGGGAATATGCGCTTCATGTAATTGGTAAGTTTTTCCCAATATATTTCCATTCTGAAGTAAGCTACAAGCTTTTTTCATAAATACGGGATTGTAAAAATATATTTTCAAGAATTGGTGTTCTTCAGAATGATACCCGTAGAACGGTCTACAACAAAAAATTATGAATACCATAAAATCATCACATCTGTTACTTATGTTTAAGGTGAAACTTCATAATACTATGATACGCCCATTTGCCACGTGAAAGAGACGCACCAGCAGATTAATATGACGAGATAAACCCAATTTCGCCAAAATAGTTGATACGCCCTTTTGGCAGGAAGCCCTCGAATTATCATAATTCAAAGTTTACTTAATTTTTTATAAATAAAAACAACAACATTTTTGGCACCAAAAAATCCCTATCTATAATAGACTCATTTTGACAATGAACTCATTTATTTTCATTCCTTCGTATTATACAGATACAAAATGTATTGTTGTTCAGAAAATAATAGTACACAGCTTAGGAGTGCCCTTTACTGGAAAATATACTGATTAAGCCAAACATCTCTCGAGTAAGATTATATGTTATTGTATTTCAATCTCTGTAATAACCTCGTAAAAAAACCAAGGTCTAGCTGGCCCGGCTGGTAGTACCTTGTTAGGGCCCCTAACAGGGTTACGTATGAAGAGGATCAACGACTCTATAGCGGAAGAAGATGCTAAGCATCTCAACGGTAGATGTGACGGAAGAATCCTTTTCGAAATTCGTGGCGTCTGCACTCATAATGAGCGGCCACAAACAGTGTCTGTCTCCAGAGGAGCGGCTGCTTCAAAATTCACCAACCCGCCTGGCAAGCGTGGTGGAATAAATGCCAAAACTCCCTTATTCTAGATGAACAGTCAAAACTATGTCAGGCCTCCAGTCCCCGGCGGTGCAAATCGTCCTGACTCCGACAGCGGTCAGATAAACGATAGTACAGGAGGTGCTAAGAATCCCCGCGTTTCAACAGGCTGTTACAAAAAACTGAACATAGCAACGTACAATATCCAATCCCTATCAACGGAAAATCGATTAACAGAATTAGAAGAACTCTCCCATATCAAATGGGATATTTTGGGACTAAGTGAAACCAGACGTAAAGGTGAAGAACTGCTAACACTCAAATCAGGACACTTATTCTACTATAACGGCGAAGACACAAACACACACGGTGTGGGCTTTTTAGTCCATAAAAGAATGGTGCCGTATATAGTAGAAATTAACTCAATATCAACTAGAGTAATCTACATAACGATTCGAATATCAAAGCGTTACGAAATAAAAATTATACAAGTATATGCGCCTACTTCTACACATCCAGATGAAGAGATAGAAGAACTGTACGAAAGCATAGAAACCGCTCTTAACACAAACCCCACGCACTACAAAGTTATCATTGGCGATTTTAACGCAAAAATAGGTACAAGAAAGGGTGAAGAAATTTGTATTGGTAAATATGGAGTAGGAGTGCGAGATGATAGAGGGCAAACACTGATAAATTTCCTGGAAACTTTCAATCTATACGCAATGAACACTTTCTTCCAAAAGAAACCGCATAGACAATGGACCTGGAAAAGTCCTGACGGAGTAACAAGAAATGTAATAGATTACATAATAACGGATAAAATATATATAATCCAAGAAGTCGCCGTGCTGAATAAATTTTACACAGGAAGTGACCACAGAATGGTACGGTGTAAAGTTATACTAAATACAAAAAATGAAAGACAAAAATTGGTTCAACCAGTTAAAAATCGATTTAATATTTTACGGTTACCAGACAAAGAAGAAAATATCAAGCGGAAATTGATAATATACTAAGAATTGACGATGTAATACAAGTAGACGAACTTAATACAAAAATCACTGATAGTATTACTAAAGCAGCCAACAAAATATTAGAAAAGATTCCAAAAAACAAAAATGATTTTTTAGAATCCATAACCAAAGGATCTATTTTCTATATTAATTTATAACGATAACAGTATCAAAATCAGCTCATTTTAAACAATAATAGAAATGAGAACTTTCTGACAACTCATACCGTGTGTCTACGCGCCCTCTATCCTGAACATGGATAGACTATAGAACATTTGATCAATGTATACCACCGAGTAACTGTCTAAAATAGTGGACTTTCGACTTGTTGAGTGTACCTGTAAGCCAAGCCTGCGTAAAAATTCAACCGGTTTGACGCTTTCATTAACAAAACGTCTCAGCAAGAAATTGATTCACGCTAAAGTTTACAATGGCTAAGAGAATGGTTTCCATAACCACGGTTATGTTTCGCGTCCTGTTTCAAATTTTGCATTCAGTAATATGCATAAAAAATAATAGTTTTAATCACGAAATTCACAATGCCAATATACGTAAATTTCGGTTTTAACGTAAACTACCCAATTTTAGATTATTTATTTTTATACGAATGCATAATATAAGAAAAAAACTCAAGCATTATCTACTTCTTGTGAACACTTAACATATTATTTTTTTTAATTTAGGTATTTTAAACACGCGTAAACTATAAGGTTATTGGCGTGATAAAGTATCTACATTAATAAAGATGTGTATAGTATTTAAGATAATTTCTTACAGTTTATTTAATAGATTTATGTTTTCTAAAAGCTTAACTAGTTCTTCTAAAGAACCTTTGCATTGATTTGCATTTCTTTCGGCTTCGTATCACGGGCACTCCACAACAATGTGTTTGACACTTTGGTGCCTTTGGCAAACTTCACAGTAAGGCCGTTGTTCACCCTGGAGTAGATAACCGTGGGTACAACGAGTACCTATGGCCAATTCGGAGTCTTGCTAGTAATACCTGTAATTTTCTGTTGGCCGGCTGCAATAAGAGTTTATTTATTATTGGCAATACCTCTTTGAGTTTTGCTTCTCCATCATTCCATGTGCGTTGCCGGACTCATTTATTTTCTGCTTTAAGTACTTTTTTACATCAACGCTGTACAGATTTTATTTGTATAGTTTCTGTTAACTGAGTAGCTTCTCGTGCTGCTTTATCTGCTTTCTCGTTTCCTGATATACTGATAAATGTTATTTCATTTTCCTCTAAGGCTAATTTGAATAATTTATCTTTTATTGTTTGAGCAATTGGATGTGTAGGGTAGTATTGTTGTATCGTTTGTAATGCACTCAGTGAGTCAGTACAAACGGCGTAAGATGAGTCTAGGTCTAGATGATCTGTAGTACGTATCAAGGCTTGTAATAAGGCGTACAGTTCTTCGGTGTAAATACTGCATATTGCAGGAAGTCGATAACGGTATTCTTGGGTGGGAGTTATCACTGCAGCTCCAACTTCTTCCCCGGATTACGATGCATCGGTGTATAAGAACGTTAAACTTGCATATCTTTCTTGAAGTTGAGAAAAGGCCTGACGTGTGATCAAAGGGTAGGTATTATTGTTGTGAGGAAGGGTTAGGGAGTAGTATATTTGGAGTTTTAATAGTCCATGGCGGATTTTTGCTATTTTCGAGAGAGATAATAGTGGAATATGTATATTTTATTTCAGAGAGGTACGTATTTATTCGTTTATAGAATAGCAATTTTATTTTTTTTCAGTGTTTGTATATTTTGCTGTGATGATGCGAGAAGGTTCTTTTATAGTTTGGATTTTCGCATTTTCTGAGATTGTGGCTGCGTAAGAGAGCGATAGTAATTTCATACGTAGGTCCAATGGTATTTCTTTAGTCAGACAATGAAAGCTCTTTAATGGGCTTGTACGCTATGCTCCTGTAATGATTCGAAGCGCAGAGTTCTGAACTGTTTCTATTTTTTACATAATTAGATTAGATGTGTAATAATTTTTCGGTATCGGCACCCCACTGATGTTTCGCCAGGGTTTTAAACAGTCCTAATCCTTTTGAGCAAGCGAGTATAACATTACCTAAGTGAGATTTCCAATTTAATTTTGAGTCGAACAGAACTCCTAAATATCTAATGTTGTCTACATATTGTAAGTTTTTAGAGTTTAACTTCAGTTCTGGTCTTGCATTTGGAGATCGTTTTGTAAATAGTATGCATTTGGTTTTTTCAGTTGAGGACCAGTTTTCTATTTTTGTTATGGAGCTTTGTAATAGTTTTTGGATAGAGCTCAAATTATTACCCTTTGCATAGATTGCCAGATCATTTAGAAATAAACTTGCTTTGACTGAAAGTGTTATTTCTTTAGTAATATCATTTATTGCTGGTAAGAATAATGTCGTGCTGATAATTGACCCTTGTGGTGTACCATTTTCCAGGGTCTTTTTGCTCGACAACATATTATTTGTTTTAGCTCTGAAGGTTCTGTTTTCTAGGAAGCGTGTGATATAAGTTAAGGAATTTGTAATGTGTGCTCGTAAGGAGTAGACGTGTGTTCTCTCTGCGACAAGTTAGTTTATTCCTAAGTCACCTGTTTACAAAAAAAATTGCCAGAATAGGAGGATGTAGTTCTGAGCGTACTACACGTGCAAATACTGCACATAAAAAAAAATATGAAGCATTAATCCAAAAAGTTGTGGAAAAAGTGCTGTCAAACTCCGAGTTTTTAAGCAGCTGAAGATGCAATCGAAGCCCAGGAACAATATTCGAGGCGGAGCAACTTGCGATTCTTTGGAATTCCGGAAAATGCCTCCGAGAATACAAATCAATTAGTAATAGATCTGTGTCGTGATAAATTGAATATTACTCTTAATGAAGATGACATCGACTGCAGCCATCGACTGGGACATAAGGTAGGCGATCATCGCTCTATAATAATAAAATTTTGCAGGCGCACTGTTAAAGATGAAGTATTTCGTGCTAAAAAAAGGTTAAAAGGAACAAAAATAATCATACGCGGAGATCTTACTGATAAACGGATGGTGGTTGTCAAAGAAGCAACTAAGCGGCTCGGCAATAAGAATGTGTTTACTAATAACGGCAACATCTTTGTTATGGTGAACACTAAAATTCATAAAATCGCTACTCTGGGTGACTTAAAAACGGTGTTTGATAAATTTGATATGTCGTAAGGAATGTCGCTTCAAATTTTATAGCCGGCTAGAATTTCATTGTGTTGATCGAAGGTTATTACTTCTTTTGCTAAAGTTATCAAATACGTTTTTCGACCTGTGTGTGGTATTATTCTTTTTCTTAGCCTTTTGTTGCACTGCTACACCTGTTGTGTGTCTTTATTTCTAAACTGATATTTATTATGTATCTAATATGAAATTAAAATTTCAATAAGTAATGGTTTCTCAAACATCCAGTAGCACATATTAATATTAAATCTTTATTGCCAAATCTTGCAGATGTAGAAATATTTTTCTATGAAAACAAAATTGATATTCTGACTGTCTCTGAAACTTGGCTCAATGCAAATATTTCAAATGAACTAGTATATATAAGGGGTTATCAATTTATCAGAAATGATCGGCCAGGGCGAGCCAGAGGTGTTGGAGCCTACATACGTAGCTCAATCCGCTTTTCTATTATTAATATCGATAATGCTAACATTGAACAGTCGGTGCAAATTTGGATAACAAAAATTGTTTTGGGTACGATTTATAATCCTTATAAAAAGGACTATAGATTGTTTTAACTTGAAGACTCTTTCGTCTTAAGTTTATCTCATTCTGAAAAAATATTTTGTCTTCGCGATTTTAATATAGATTTTATGAAGCCTGATCACCCAGTCACAGTTAACATGCAAGACACATTACTCTAGATCTAGTTTAAATCATTGATCAACCTACCAGAGTAACTACCACTTCTATCTCGCTTATAGACTTAATAATCACCTCTGATAGCTCTTTAATAACTGATAGTGGTGTAATTGCATGCCATCTCTCTGATCATGATCTAGTTCTTTGTGATATTATAACAGAAAGACCAACTGTAGACCCTGTGATACGCACTTTTCGAAGTTTTGATAATATAAATTTCGATTTGTTTTACACCAATTTAGAATCAATGCCATTTCATTCCATTTTTAGAATTAATGATATAAATGAAAAAGTAAAACTTTTTAATGCATGCATCTTAAAACTTTTTAATATACACGCCCCTGTGAGAACTTGTAAATTTTCAAAGCTTCACAGTCCTTGGATAACTGACAATTTTAAGTTACTTATGCCCTTAAGAAATAAAGCCAAAGCTAAGTTTAGAAGAACGAGACTTCCATTGGGATACAAATCATTACGAAATTTAACTACACTCACGTTAAAAAATGAGAAAAAGGCATACTTTAATTTTGTGTTTATTAATCGTGATAATAAAATGCTATGGAAGCGATTGGATTCACTTGGCCTTGGTAATAGGAAAGAGATTGCAGTACCTGACCATCTGTCAGATGTTGATCAAATCAATCATTACTTCATACGTAGTATTCTTAAAGTTAACAGTAGTAGACAGCTTGCACCTTTAGTAATCTATGATAAATAACTCTAATCATCATTTAAATTTTTGTTTCAGTACGGTAGATGCTGTAACTATTATTAAAATCATAAATGGCATTAAGTCCAGTGCCACAGGTATCAACAATATTAATATTCAAATGATTAAAATGTGTTGTCCTTTTATTGTTCCACATATTACTCACATAATTAATGTATGTATCGTGGAAGGAGTATTTCCTCAGTGTTGGAAGCACGCTATCGTGAAACCTTTACCCAAAAATGAGCGAAACACTTCGCCTGGACTTTCCTATACATTTAAATACATTGTTTTATATTTTCCAACACTTTCGATATACACCTGTCTAGACACGACTAGTTAAAGTAAATAGTTCTTATAAGTTGTAACATCTTGAAGCGGTTGAAGAAAGACCGACCGCTGCGCTACAAGCATAAGGTTGGGTAAAATATTCGGATTGAATCAACGGAAGCGCGGAAATTGATATTTGAAAATATATTAATAACTCGAGAAGTATTATTTTTAGCAAGAAATTACTCTTATTAATTTGTATTTAGAATTTCAAAACCTTTCTGATTTTAAAGCCAAAATGCCACGTTTCCATTTAAAAAAAGTTATTTTTTACCGTGGCCGCCATATTAAAATTGGAAACTCAAGTTTTTTTCTTAAATACAATCGAGAAGAATTTGCCATACAACTTTGCTCTTGGATTTGCGAGTCTATCTATTAAAAAAAAAGTTAGCCTACACTGAACATTAAACGACTAGTTCAAGAATACAACTGCTGTAGAAAGTATGTGAAATTCTTCTAAGGACAAAAAGATTATTAAGGGGCAAAAAATTCGATTTTTTTGTAAAAAGATTCTCCTAGAGCAAACAAAAGAAGAAATCAATTTTTTAATTTTGTAGCGAAAATATTGGGGGGGGGGGGGGGCAGTAGCCCCCCCTAAATATTAAAGTATCAAAAAAATATTATGATATTCAGATTTTGCTATCAATGATGAGCTATATTGCTTTAACAGAAATATTTTCTTGCCCCCCGTTAAATAAATAAAAGGGTACCAATTTTCAATTTTCAAAAATTCACAGAGGGCGTCACAGTGAAATTATAGCAATGAGCAAAAAAAAACAAATTGTAGAAGATTCTCAGCTCTATCAGCTTAAAAAGTTTAAACAAAAACGTGTGGGCAGTTTTTGAGACATATTTTTTTGAAAAATTCCAAAATTTTGGAGTGATGTCATTGCGATCGTTTTTATATTTTCAAAATAAATTATATTTCATGGTATAGTACCCTTGAAGGGCTACCAAACAAGATGTAGTTGATTCCAATCAGATAACTGGTTTTTGAGTAAATGGGCGTTAAAGTCGAAATGTTCAAAAATTCGTAGCGGCCGCCATTTTAAAGCTAGAGAGTTCGGTAAAAAATCGTTTGATTTGTCCTAAGGTCTTCTTTAATCTCCACTATTACAATTAAAATTCAGTTTCTGAAAAAAATGCTACCAAAAAAACATGTCTAACTTCCGCTTCCGGTTTCGGTTTTTTTAAAAGCTTATTTTGCCAGTGAATTTTTGATATACCCCCTCATTCCAAAGCACATCAAAATCGGTCCAGCCGTTCCGGAGATATGGAGCGTAACGGACCCACCCACCCACAGACAGACATTTTTTAAAAATTACTTTTTTGGGGTCCATGTACCCCCCCCCCCCCCCGACTATTTCCGTTAAAATCTCAACTTTGAAATTTTGCATGAAATCAATACTTCCCTATACTGAAAGTATAGGAAAGTAAAAATAAACAACCATCTGAAATGAAAGACTAACGTCCGACCAGCTTGCTTTCAACGCTATCTAAAATATTTGAAAAGGTTATAAACAATCAATTAACTGACTATGTTGATAAACATAACTTTTTAGCAGCAGTTCAATCGGGATTCAGATCAGGTTACAGCTGTACCACTGCTCTATTAAAAGTCACAGACGATATCTTAACCGCATCTGATCTCGGTCACATTACTGTCCTCGTCTTGCTTGACTACAGTAAGGCTTTTGATACAGTAAACCACGAAAGTTTGATAGCAATTTTAAAATTTATTGGAATTAGTTCTGATGCTCTGTCGTTAATAAGTAGCTATTTAAGTAATCGAACACAAGCTGTAAAACTAGACAATACAATTTCACGTCCTTTGCCGGTGTCGCAAGGCGTCCCACAGGGATCTATCTTGAGTCCATTGCTATTTTCAATTTATACATCAGTCTTCCTCAAACAAGTTAAGTTTTGTAAAATTGACATTTACGCAGATGACACGCAATTATATCATTCATTCAAAGCTTCCAATTGGGAAAGAGCATTGATGGAAATAAATTCCGATCTTCAAAATATCTATGATGCTTCTGTTCGGCATTCACTTCAAATTAACCCCGACAAATCAGCTTTATTTGTTACTAGGGAATAAAAATCTTTGTAAAAATATACTAAACACTATAAATGTACGTATTAATAATGTTCAAATTCCTATTGTTGATAAAGCAAAAAGCCTTGGGTTAGTGCTAGACAATACCTTTCGATACAGAGATCAAATATCTAAATATATTTGTCAGGGTTATCAATTTCGCAAGAGGCTTTATCCTCATAGGTCATACCTAAATCATCAAATTAAAAAGAAAGAGTTTCGTACTACCACAATTTAATTATTTTGTTCCGGTCTATCATGCCGCAATAGACAATGTGAGTGCTGAACGGATACAAAAAACTCAAAACTCCTGCCTGAGGTTTATTTATGGTATAAGAAAATATGACCATATATTGCATAAACTGGCAGATGTTGGTTGGTTGACGATGAAAAATCGTCGCATATTACTGTGTCAATGTTTATTTTATCAAATTTTGGTTAGCAAGAAACCTCCGTATCTATTATACCAAAATAAAGTTCAGAACGGATGTACATAACATCTCTACGAGATTTAGAGGTTTAATTTCGCCCCCACAACACACTACGGCTCGTTTGAACAGTCATTCTCTTTCCAGATATATTCTATGTACAATAGTCTAAGCAACTTTTACAAAAGCTCCAACCCTGTACAATTTAAAACAAATTTGTGTTCAGCATTGTTTCAGAATCAGCGCAGTGACCTCCAACGAATTGCTAGATAGAATGTATAAAATAATTTTTATTTGTGGCAGATGGCACTTGATAGCAGTGTTAATTTATTACTTTGTTTACCACACACGCCTCCTTACGTGCCATTACTAAATTTACTTTATTTTAACTGCTGTATTGATTTTACAGGTACTCGTATGCATTAAGTCCTTCCATAAAATAATATAGTACATTCAAATAATTCATTGGGAAACAGGTATTGCGATTAATACAATTAATAATTAAATATTGCTATGAAATTGGTTCTCACTTTGGAGTCTCAACTAACAATAAAAAATGGTCGGAGTCGATGCATGGCTGTGGGATTAATACGGTATTTAGGGTTAGGTACATTTTTTTTTTGTTTTTATATTTTGCCAAGGTAGTAGAACAGTAGTAGGTATATCCTACTACTGAATCTCGCTTTGCGGCTGGATCCTGCCAGCTTCTCTTTACTTTTAAATAAAATGTGTATGTATTTGTCATTTAATGGTAGCATTCAATAAAGCTTATTATTATTCCATGTCGAACGCTATTTCGATGTCAAAAAATACAGCAATGATTTTCTGATTGTTTACAAAAGCTTCGCATATATCTGTTTCCAAATGTACTAAATTATCGTTTGTTGATCGAGTTTTGCGAAAAGCACTTTGGACTGAGTTTAATACGCTATTTTCCTCCAATGTACACATTAGCCTACGGTTTACGATTTTCTCTAGGAGTATGCACATAGTGCATGTTAAGGAAATTGCCCTATATGATGTTATTTGATACCGAGGTTTGTGTGGCTTAATAATTGGTAAAATGCAGGCTTCATATCAACTTGCAGGATATCGATAGTCCAGATTTGATTCTAGATGTTTAAGGTGAAATTCTTTGCAGTGGTTGGTAGGTTTTGAATAAATATTTACGGAATATTATCTGGACCTGGGCTAGTATTTTTGTAGTTTCAATTGTGTCTTCTTAATTCTGCATTATTTATGGGGAGATTTATTTCTGGCCAATTTAGTGCAGAGGGAGTTGTGTTTACTTTCCTCATTTTCTTTATACAGTTTAAATTCATTTACGTAGTTGTTATTACTTGATTGTTTCTCGTAATAGTCAGCCAGCAATTCCACTATTTCAGATTTTGACAGAATGATGTTGTTTTCATGTCTCACCAGTGTTATTTGATTATTTTTACTTTGTCCTTTTAACTTCTTAACTATATCCCATACTTCACTCATAGGAGTTGAGTTGTTTATTGAAGAGGTGTACTTAGTAGCCCATGATTCTTTTTTGCTCTTCTTTATAACAAATCGTCTTTTAGCTGTAAGTTTTTGTGTCGTAAATTTTCTTGTGTTGTGTCTTTTTAGCTTATTGAAAGCGTGTTTGCTTGCTTTTATTGCCTTTAGACATTCCTTATTCCACCACGGTACTGGTATATGGATTTTAGGTAAAATCTTTTTTGAAATACAACTATTTGCTGCATTAATTATGATAGTGGTTAGATGTTCTATCATTTGATCTACAACTTGGCTTTCTAGAATACTTTTGTCTAAATTTTGTTCTATGTCATTTGTGTACTGTTGCCAGTTTGCAGTGCAGAGGTTCCAGGAGGTGTATTGACTACCTACGACTTTCTCGGCTTCTAAGCTATTTTCGATTTTAATATAGGATAATGATCGCTTCCATAAAGATATGGAAAAGTCGTCCAGGTCTCATAAACTTAAATCTATAGCAAAAAACTTTGCATTGTAGGGGTTAAATCTCGTTGTTTTACCAGTGTTTAATAGTATTAAATTTGAGTCATCTACTATATCTTCTATTATTTTCCCTCTAGAATCAGTTTTTTCGGATCCCCAAATCGCATTATACACGTTAAAATCCCCTATTAGGCACGGAGATGGTAATTGTTTTATAAGTTATTTTAACTTTATAAAGGTTAATTCAACTCTTCCTGATAAGTATATGTTACAGATGGTGATTTTACAAGACAACTGCACAGACACTGCAACTGCTTCCAAATCAGTGGTAATGAAAATTTCATTTGAAACATACCATATTTGGAGCTTACATATGTGGCAACTCCACCACTTGCTTTCTCAGTCGTCTGCATATGCCATGACTTGCCTTGATGTATTATACAGGGTGAGTTATTAGTACGAGATTGTTTTCTAACGCCTTTATTATAGTTATTAGAAAAAACAATGTTAAGAGAAAAATTGTTTGTTGGATTATTGCACATAACCTAAAATTATTACTAATTATATATATTGGGTGTTTTGTTATGCCTGTACAAGTGTAAATGCACATTACTCTGTTATTTTAAATGGGACACCTTGTATACTATTGCATTTCTATATTCTACATTAAATTCTAGATAGAAAAGTATTAAAGTACTATGATCTTAAAAGTTTGTGGTTTTCGGGTTATGACTTTTTTCAAAAATTTTGACATTTATGAAAAAGCAACAAGAGTAACACAGGAGAACAAAAACAAACGAATCTTCAATTTTTTTCCATAGCACATTGTTTCTCAAATAAAAATTCTTTAAATTTGATTAAGCCATAACTTGGAGACGGATTATACGATTTTAATTTTTAAGTTACTGTTGGACAGTACTATTTAAGCGCTTTAATTTTCTGAATCACAAGGTACATGTTAACATTTAATATTTAAAGTTAAAGAGACTAGGCGTAAGCACTCAACACCTCTAATGCCACATTGTGGCCCACCTAGCACCCTGTAACTTCGCAATTACCGAAGTTCAATATCTTTTTTCCTATCCAATCTCTTTAGTGAGTTGTAATTCATTAAGTATGTTTATTGCAATTAACTTCTGATGACATAAACTTATTTTACAATTATTTTTAATATGCAATAGGTACTTTGGGGAATCTGTTTTCATGTAAATTTATAACAGTATTTAGAACCATTCAATGTTACATAATATTAAACAGAAATTATGTTTCAACTTACATCCTTGTTAACCAATGTTAAATCATCAACACATAATCATCCAATTTTATTTTTCTAGTGTCTATAAAGCTGACACACCCAAGCCTATTAAGATAAAGAATGTTTTTATCATACTCATACTTGCCCACGTTTATTTTTCACAAAATGTAATGTTTTGAAAAATTACCTACTTAAAAATAGTAAACAATAATAATTAGTTACTAAATAGTAACCAACTACAATTCCCTAGCTATTATTCATATTTATCAACAACTATTAAAAAAAATCGTGCAAACTCCCCACTGAGAAACTTTTGAGGTAACTTGAGTTTCCGTTACTTTTAGAGTTCAACGTGCATAAGCAATTTTGTGAATAAGTAGCACTTACTATACATATTTGTAATTAGAAAAGGTATATGCTATTTAGCGATGTAATAATTTAATATGGTTACCAGTTACCACTCGGATGTAATCAGAGGCTAAGGAAGTTTTAAACTGCTGCTGCAGTGATTACTTATCAAATTCAGCTCACTCGGTTAAGGCAAAGTCAAAAGTATAATTTTTTTACATTCGGCGGCAGTTTTTCGATATTCGTTCACGTTCTAAAAAGTTACAATATTGCGTCTAAAGTTGTCCGATATGAACTACCTATGTAAAATACATTTGGCCGATACAAAGTACCTATGTAAAATAATATATTTATATACAATATATACTTACATTCCAGCTACTAGTATAATTTTATAGATGTGTTGTTTGTTAGAGGAAGTTTGCCCTAAAGTGGTGTTTATAGCTTCATCCAGTTTTGTAGCAACTTGATATATTACAGAGCTTGAATGTTCAGAACCTTCAAATGGTATGTATATGTAGGGAAAAACTCCATGGATATGCAAACAGGTTTTATAACCTAAATTTAAAAAAAAACATGATAAATATTTAGTTTTAATAATATGCATTGCCAATTTCATCATTTGTCTTTATGATACACACAATCACCTTAGGAGAAGTAAACCATCAAAAGAATCATTAAATTTGCATTAGTAACTAAACGTCTATACTAACTGCTAACCAACCACCGCACAGTGGAGTATTGGACGCTAAAAAGCAGTCAAAATGCGAATTTACAAAACTGATTTTAGCCAGTGTTGACCCCTATTTAGGATACATGAATAAAGGTTATATTATTCCCTGACTCTGTTTTCTGCGCCTGCGCTATTAGTAGTGTGTGTCATCAGCTGGAAGTTGACGTCTACTATAAATACACGTGTCCGTTCTCAATACAACAATATAAATTTCTTATTTTCGGTTTAATATAAAAGTGAGTGTATATTGTTAATGTTTATTTTTCAACATGGATGATCTTGCTGAAGGTATGTACAATCAAATCAGATGGTTTTTGGGTATATTATATATTTCTATATATGTGTACGATTTAATCGACTTTGAAGTAGCATCGAAATTACTAAACCAGTCAAATTTTTGTTGTCAACTGAATAAGTTTTGTTATGTTTCCAAGCGCGTCCAAGTTAATAATTTTATATGACAATAATGAGCAGACTATAGACATGGTATATCAAAACCCTTTAGCCGCCCAATCCCGAAGATTGATAATTGGCGTTTTTTTTTAATATTTCACTTTTTTGCTGAATACATTTTAAGCTCATAAATTTACTTTTTCTTTGCAGCTTCTGTCAGTTCTGTTAAAGTAATGACAAGAATACAATTTATTGAAAAAATGTCCACACAAAGAATTAAGCAAGAAATTAGAATTTCTAGAAACTGAAATTTTTATTTTAATGAATTACTCCGATTCTGATAAACATCAATTTAAACACAAAATGTCCCATATTAAAACACAGTTTAAGGCAAAGTGCATGTCTGTGCATAAGATGGAAGATATTTTTCTGAAAAATAATGACATGTGGCTTAATGGTACAGTATCTTTTTCCATAGTTTCCGCAATAACTGCACGAATTGCAGCTGGTCGTCCTATTAAACCATTTGAAGAGTCAAGTACCCGAACAAAAAGACGGAAAACAGAAGAGTTGAGAAAGCATATACCAACTGGTCAACTAACGTATGCCACACAAATGAGTCTGAAAGCGGTTGGAAATTTAGATGCATCGAAAGTTCTGAAAGATCTTACTGTTTCACCCAATCGAGCTACGAAATATCGCAAAGCATTTGCAAAAGACTTACTCCACAACAAGGGCTAGTAATTTTAGTGGAAGCTGGATTGACAAGAAGGCAATATGAAACAGTTCAATCAGGTGCTAAATCAATCTAGATTGCTACCCGAATATAGAAGCCTATAGAATAACACAGACTTGTGCTGAAATAAGACTACAGGACTTATATTGGACCACACTGCATTAAGACTCGCACTATATCTGGATGATGTTCTACAAAGTTTAAGTCGGGAAGAAACAATACATATGCAGTTAACATCCAAGTGGGGTTGTGACGGCTCACAACAAGCTCAATACAAACAAAAAATTGATGACTGTACAGACAGCGATGTCAACATTTTTCAAAGCTCCTTTGTGCCATTACGATTGTTGATCAAGGGAGATGGAGACAAGATCATATGGCAGAACCCTACGCCCTCGTCACCCCGTTTGTAGGCCAATTAGAATCCGATTTGTTCACGAAACTGTAGACATCACTAAAGAAGAAGTGAACTATATCCAAAATCAAGAAAAAACTCTGCAAATAACTACCGTTAAAGATAACATATCAATAGAGCACGTTTTATTATTAACAATGGTTGATGCTAAGGATGTATGCAGCAACTAGTAACAAATCTACTATGAGATGCTATACAGGGTGATTTTGGGAACCGGGCCACTATTGTCAACTTTTTTATTTTTAAAGATACAAAGTTGGTTAAATGAAGAAAAACGTGTAACTTTTTCTTCTGGTTACGACGGTGAAGACGAAAAAACAATTGCGCGTCGCCTTTTCAAGTTATTTGTTAAAATGACCTTTTTTTTAATTTATTATTATATTTATGAATTGAAAATTTTATTCTCTTTAAAAAAGTATAAGGTCAAGCTATGATTAAATTAACAAATAACGCCATATTTTAACTTTTAATGGTTTAGTAACATAATCGTAACAGCCGCGAAACAAAAGCTACTTGTTTTATGGTATAGGTCAAAATATCTTTAAATTAATATGTATAAGAGCAATTATTATAGTAACTGCTCTTATTGAGCACCACCATTATCTAGACAGCCATATTTTAACACTTTAATAACAACAGCCGTGAAACAAAAAGTAGAATTCGCTTGTTTTATTGTTTCTATTTTGACATTTAGCAGTCGTGCTAATTTTGTTAACATTTAAGATAAATAATTTTAGTCAAAACACAAGGCCGTTGTAGATCCTAATTTTTCCTTCGTTGTACTTTTACCATCAGGATGGTGCGCCCCACATAACGCTGGTATAGTTGGTACCTACTTAAATAATCAGTTTGGAACCCAATGGTTGGAACATAGGGGCATGTACGTTGGCCCGCACGGGCACCTGACATGAATCGCTAGATTTTTTTCTTTGGGAATATCTACAGGATATTTATTGAGATAGATACAACAGTGTAGAGATTAAGTCGAATCCATTACAAATGCATTGTAAACATTGCCCACGGAATGCTACGTCGAGTTTCGAATAATGTAGTTCAAGAATTTACTGCTGTCTAAATAATGATAGTGTCCAATTTGAACAGTTATTATAATAATTACTCTTATACATATTTATTTAATGATATTTTGACCTATACCATAAAACAAGTAGCTTTTGTTTCACGACTGTTACGATTATGTTATTGCAGGTTAAATGGTTAAAATATGGCGTTGTTTGTTAATTTAATCATAGTTTGACCTAATACTTTTTTAAAGAGAATAACATGTGCAATTCAAAAATCTAAAAAAATACAGGGTGTTCCGCCTAAAAAAAAGTCATTTTAACAATGGTTTGTGGTCACGGCACGTCGAGTGACGAGATGTTAAATGGCTAGCGCCTAGCGACTTCAGTGCAACACCAGTTCCTACTTCTTATTGGAGCTTTCATGACTTGCGCACCCTCGTTTAATATTGGCGCGCTTTATGCAGTTAGCTTGTCAATGTGCTATTTGTGCGACTGCGATTTTTACATCGAAAGAGACAAGCTAATTGGTAGACTAATTATGGCTAATAAAAGAAAAATTAGTAGTAAATAAAAAGATATTCGTTCTCGACACAAAATTTTCAAGATTTGCTCCGTCTTTAATTATTAAAGTACCCTTGAAAAGGAACCATGAAATGTATTTTCTTCAAGAAATTAATAAAAACTGCACTTGCCAATTAATCTGTAAGGATTGTGAAATTTGTATACATCAATACTGTTCATGTTTAGACTCATCAATTAAATTTAACATGTGCAAGCATATCCACCTACTTGCAAAGTTTAGAAAAAATAAAGAGCCTCCAAACGAAAAACAATCACATAGTGGTAAGTGTACAAAAAATTTTCAGTAAAATGATTTTACAAATATTTTTGTATTTTTAAACATTAAAGTAATATTATAAAAAATACAAGATTTATCTCACAGGTTATTTTCAAACAATAAAGAAATATAGAATCAATCGATTTAGTTAGGTAACTTACTCTAAGAGTGTATTTATTAAACTAAAAAACTCATTTTATAATTAGGAATCCCCCGCATTAACTACCATTTTAAAACAAGAAAATTCACGCAATAAAATTGGGTCCGTGAAGTTGGCAGGTCAATGAAAGCACTAACGACAGCAATTGCGTCAACCGTTAGTGCTTCATTAGTGCTCTTTTGTGCCCTACCGAGAAAACCAGCAAACCATCACATTTCCGAGCAATTAAAATAAAACATAATCACCTGCCAGCTTCACTCTTACCAGGCACACTTTAAGCACTAACGAAAAAAATATTGCCAATCATTAGTGCTTTCGTAGTACCCTTATTAAAATATCAGCAAACAAGCACGTGTGAGTAATTAAAAAAATATGGTTGCCTGCCGACTTTACGCTTAGCAGGTACAGTTTAAGTACTGACAAAAATAATGTTGCCAATTTTTACTGCTTGGTTAGTACCCTTTAGTGTTCTAATTAAAATATCAGCAAACAAACACATGTCCGAGTAATTATAAAAAATTAGTTGCCTGCCAACTTCACGCTCAGCAAGCACACCTTAAGCACTAACGAAAAAAATGTTGCCAATTGTTAGTGCTTTGTTAGTGCTCTAATTAAAATATCAGCAAACAAACACATGCCTAAGTAATTAAAAAAATAGTTGCCTGCCAACTTCACGCTCAACAGGCACTCTTAAGGCACTAACGGCAAAATTGATGCCAATCATTAGTGCTTTGTTAGTGTTCTTTAATGCTTTAAATAATAAACCAGCAAACCAACATATGTCCGAGAAATTAGAAAAACTGTCTTGACTGGCAACTTTAAGCTAAGGTATGCCAAAACTTATGGTTTCTATAAACAGTATGTCGTCGTCGTCTGTGCGTAGCATAATTAAACTCTAACGCGTTGTATATTATTTATTACTGTTTGGTCTTTATCAAGAAATAGAGGCATACCTTCAAAGTAATTAGGCTAGATCACGCTTTCGGCTGCAGTTTAATTCTGTGCCCATCGGCAGATATATGATTTTGATGTTGTTTTACTTGACTTTTTAGTGATATCATATTCGAACGTCGAGGCATATTCTGAGAGATGCGCAGAAGTGCAAGTTTGAATCTGTGATTTTCACATGCTAATTCAACTATCACTGCATATTCGACGTCTGCTTGATTTATTAATAACTAGTGGGTAACCCTGCAAAATAATTTGCAGTAGCTTACAACCTTGTTTCTGTAACGAACATTTACCGACGAGTCAGTAACGAACGTGTTGTTGCATCTTACCTCGGGGCGGCGCTAATGGTGTCAATGGCGTCTTCTGTCATTCATATATAAATTAAAATAATTATTATTGAAAAATCGACGTAGAATGAAAATATAAAAAATGTTTTATGTTCCATCTGAGGATAGAGACCTTTCATTGAAAAAAAAATAGTCCAAATTGGTGAAGCGGTAGCCGCTTGAGGAACCGGAGAAAAATACCCTTTGAGCTTTTATATATGTATGGATGCTGCTTGGAGTCTTTTACAATCGCTTTTTTTTAGGGGAAACACCAATAAGTGGCACGTTCTCATATTCGAAACTGGTTTAATAGAAACTGGCGAGAAACGTTAACTGCATAATTTTTAATGCGTCCTCATGCTGCATATTATGCTATACACTTACGCGGCTTAAAAACGCTGGCATAGTGTCTACAGGAACTATACCTGGATTCAATTACGTAATTGTAAAGGTAAATTAAATATGTAAATATCTTACAGGAAAACATTTTGTTATTAGTATACTGTACTGTAATGTTAGGTTTGTGGTTGTAAATAAAATACCAATTTGCAGGAAGAACTTTTAATGTGTTTAGCTTTTACAGATAACTTTGATGAATGTTTATAGCAACGTCAATAGCAACACAAGTCGCCAAGTTACAAAATACAATTGAATCCAAGGCCTGTAAGAATCTTCTGGACGAATCTGGACCAGAAAGAAGGAGCGTTTCTTAAGCCAAAATTAAGTCTTTTGTAACGATATGCACCAAGAGGCGTGGTAATTGTGGTTTTGACCATATCATCTGGATGCAAAGGAATTTGGAAGTATGCTTTCTGAAGGAAATTGGATAGGTATCCGGAACTGTCATCGCATTCAGCTGCCTGTAATCGCCACAGACACGATAGCTGCCATCAGGTTTTAACACCATATGAATTGGACTACTCCAAGGACTGTCTGCCGGCTCGATGATTCCAGCACGTAACAGTTCATGCAGATGCTTTTCTAAAAACAGTAATTGTTGGATTAAGTCTTCGACACTTTGCACTAATTGGCGGACCGTTACTTTTTATTCGCTGCACTATATTATGTTTAATAGGGGTGTTAATCTCGAATTCAGCTGTTAAAGTCGGAAATTGTTGAAGAAGATTAGAGTAAAGAGTGCGTTCAGGTGACAAAGATTGTAAAGAGAGTGAATTAGAAGAAATTTCTTGAGCATTAACATCTGCTTCTACCGTAGAAGGCGATTGGTAGTCGTTAAGTTCAGAAGAAAGAAGATTGGAAAGTTGATTAGGATGTGTGATTAGTTGTGATTTGTTAGAGAGAGATGATTGAGAGATTGGTTGGTTCTTTGATTGTGATGAAGTGGGTTGGAGTGATGGTTGTGATGCGATGAAGTGGGTTGGAGTGATGGTTGTGATTTGTTTGTTGAACAGGTGAATTACCACCAGTCTGTGGAAGAATGGATGACTCACGAATCTCTGGGTCGAACATTATAGATCGATTAACAGAAACTCGCTCAACCACTCCTCTCACAGCACAGTCTATCATTAAATTATGCATGTTGTGTGGTTGTGAAAGAAAGCATTTGGTAACAAGCTGTAGTTTGAATCGACGTCATTAGTATTAAATTCGGGAAAGTCAATACAAACACGATTAAAAGCCATATATAATAAACGTTGCTTATCTTGTAAATATAAGTTGCAATTCAATGGTTTTGAAGATCCGGAGGTCTGTGGCGATATACTTGGCAGCTGCTTGTTGCGGTTTGTAGAAGTTTTGAAATTCTGCTTGAAAATCTCAGGAAGATCACGTCGAGGGAAAAATAAATCACGTCGGGGTCACCAATAATGTAATGTTAGGTTTGGGAGTTGGAAATAAAATACTAATTCGGAGGAAGAACTTTTAATGTGTTTTGCTTTTACAGATAATTTTGATGAATGTTTATAGCAACGTCAATAGCAACGCAAGTCGCCAAGTTACAAAATACAATTGAATCCAAGGGCTGCTACAGTACGTTATAAAGTTTTAATAGTATAATATTCCTTTCTTGTTGTCAGCTAAACAATAAAGCTTTTATAACCAATTGGTGGTTGATGTACTGCTGCTGTAAACAAAAAACATTTTAAAGTCTTGCTTAACATTAAACTACATTTTAGCAATATTTGTTGAATTTTTGCTTTGTTACATTTGGCTAATGATGTCATCGACTTTTTTTTTAATGAAAAAATTATTATTATACTTTTCTTTGTAGTTCTTGAATTTTTCATGATTCCCAAAATACAAAGATCGCTGCAAATACTTATGGCTACCCCATCATAAAAATTATTGCAGCATAGGACGACCCACAACATGTTTGCGAAAACTGAATTTAAACTACCTTACGTCTACTTAGATGTTCTCAAAACCCTTACTAAATGGAATTTATTGCAAACCAACGATCGACGCAAATACTTCGTGCTATTTACCCTATCATGCAAATTATTGCTGCTACTTTTAGGTAAGAACCCTTAAATGAATTCACAATTGGCATTAATTATGATACTGTCTCTTTTATGTCAATGTTTACTTGCATTTTCAGCAGATGTTTAAACGTGTTTAATTATACACCAAAATGTAAATATTGTAACTTATATTCTAAAACCCTATAATAAAATTTATTGTACTGATGGAATAATTTTCTTGAAACGCACATTTATATTTTAGTAAACTCTATTAGTTACTGAGAAATTTGGCAATCCAGTAACAAAAAAGCTTGTTTAAAAATTATACTATAAAGCAACATAGGATACTGTATGAGATTCATTTACACTATTTTTAAACATTGTTTCAATTTGTGTTAGAATTTTTTGCGCTTAGCTCGAGTCGCTGTTGGTTGTAGATCTTTGTATTAGTATGGATTTGGACTATAATTAAAATCAGTTAAATATCGAAAAACTGCCTCTGTGAGCGATAGTGATCATTAGTGCCTTACCGGGATAACTTCAAACGCCTGGTAAATCCCGGTTCAGACGCGGCCAGTAGTTTAGTCGAGTGGTCGAGTAATTTAGTACTCGACCCATCTGAACACAATAATTTAGTTTAGTATGACGTAAGCAGTCGAGTAACTCTTTAGTTTAGTAAAATAGAAACCTACTCTATTTTTTGAGTCGAGTATAAGTCGAGTAGGCTTCTCCCACCATTATTTCGATCAACTGGCGTATGAACTAAATGTGTGTAGACATGCGGAATGTGCTGTGTTCGCACCCGATTAGTCGAGTTCATTAGCAAGTGCAGTTTATATGCGGTGGTTATTTATTTTCTTAATAAATAACTTTAATAATTTGGCAAGGTGGTCTGAAGATACCACGATGAAATTCGTGCAAGAGAACTTAAAACACGATTGTCTGTGGGATGTACGCAATGAACAATATAAGAACAGACAAAAGAGACAATCAGCCTATTCAAAAATAGAAGAGGTGATGGCAATACAAGGATTCGGCCAAAAAGAAATAGTGCAAACAATAAAAACATATTCTCAAGAATTAAAGAAGATTAATGATTCTAAACATTCAGGCGCCGGTGCTGATGAACTGTACACCCCTTCGCTAAAATGGTTTCGAATATTGGATAACGTTTTGAAGTTGGTAGCAGAAAGTACCAGAAAAACTCAGACAAACATGGTAAGTAATTAATAATCATTTATTAAAGTACACGTACAATAAGTTTTACAAAATGACGGTTAATTTTAATTAACAGTCAGTTATTCAATGAAATAATGATTAGATCCGGATTTCAGATTTTACATAGTAATCCGGATTTCGGATTTTACACAGCGATCCGGATTTCGGATTTCGTACGGCGATCCGGATTTCGGATTTCTCACAAAGATCCGGATTTCGGATTTCTCACGGAGATCCGGATTTCGGATTTCTCACAGAGATCCGGATTTCGGATTTTCTTATGTCAATTTGGAATTACGATTTCTTATGTCGATCCGGATTTCGGATTATCTATACGAATTCAGATTTCAAATTTTGTTTCTATGCAGATATCGAATTTTAAATTTTATGCCGGATCTTAGAATTTCTGAAGAATATTTTATTTCATACTTTTTAAGGAATGCAACATCTTAACTCCGCGAATTCGTATTTTAAAATTCGAATCTTTAAAATGCAGTTTTAGAATACTCAGATTATATGATGGTATGAATTTGAATTTTGCATGTCGATTAAAGCTATTACTTTTTAAAAATTAAATTTTATGTTAATTTTTAAAGTTTTTGTTTTTATTTAAATACGGTTTGCTAGTTACCAAAAAATGCGTGAATTAGCTACTTGAATTGTGTATCATCCAATTCAGTCTTATAACGTTATCCTACTAAAAAGGCTACACTCACCAATTTTAATTTGTGGCGATAAGTGCATATACTTTAATTGCTTACAATTCTTTTAAATACGATTTAATTAAACCAATAGTTATTACGTCAATATTTTTGTTTTAGATTTGGCATTTTTACTTTCCCACACTTCCAGTAAGCGAAATATTGTGACTACTATCTTATATCTATCCTTCCATATAAAATATTTATGGAAGCAAAAAAGATAATTATGTTAAAAGTATGGGGAAGTCTAGGCGAAGTGTATCGCCAGTTGTTTCATTTTGAACCTAATTTAGTGTAAAGGCCTATTTAAAAATTAGCACTGGCTGAATAATTACACAGAAAAAAATTATCCAAAACATCTGTTTGAAATTAGCAATCACAGCACAGACTACCTGATGCTGTTGGTTAGTTTTAGCATTTACTGCTGTAATAAAATAGGTATTTTTGCAACACTTGGGAATATAATGTTGGTGGGAATTTCCATTTAGAAGTTTGAAGAGACCTAAACAAATTGAGCATTAAGGTTTTACATATTTAACTGTATGTCTTTTTATTTAATACAATATACATACATCTCTTTCAGAAAAACAATTTAAAATTTCAATTAGTTGATATTTCTCTTGTTGCTGTTTACTAAAATTTTGCTTTTACAAAAGTTAAAATAAAGTTATTATAAAATGGACAAAGCAAATAAGTAATATATTTATTAAAACAAAATAAATGTAGGCAATGAACATCAACAATAAACGAATTAACTATGTGTTTATAGTTTATACTGAAGAAGTGCGACATCCATTGTACGGAAAACATAATCAGAGCGAACAAATCCACTAATGAAAGTACAGGAAAAATAACCCAAAAAAAACATTCAGAAGAAAAATAGTCCACGTAAAAAAAATGCAGTTGCTTATTTTATTATTATTACTATCACTCTTTCAACGGATAAATAAAGTGAATGGCGAATAACATCGAGTGGAAAATTGCGAAAAACTAGAATGCATTTTTATAAAACAAAAATGCAGTTTCTTTGAGTTCTACGCCGTTCTAGACCGGATGATTTGAAAAATGAATTGAATTTAAAAATATAAAAGCTACAATAAATTAATATGCAATTGAAATAAGATAACGCAACAAGCGTTATTGTTTATTACTATAGCAAAATATATTGCTTAAAAGGTTAACATATAAGACAACCTAAATACAAAATATCTTCATATTTAGTAGCACAAAAAACCGCATTTCTAGAAAATTATCAAATACTCGACTAGAGAACATATTAGTAAAATCACAATCTTATGAAAAAAGAAATTTTTCTTATTGTTAATAAAACAGAGGACCAAAACAAACAAACCTATAACATTGACTATATACCTACACGCTAATAACAATAGCACAATTACAAAACAAAATAATTATAGGAGACATTTATTTTATAATTGCTATGAATATATAAAAGGGTCTATGTCTGAAGTTTTAAACGGCAGGAAAAAAAAATCATGGAAAAACGCTACGGGGAAAAAGAGCCTGAAAAAAGCTTGTGCAAAAAAGCAGGGGAAAAAGTCAACTTTTGTTGTTGATGTAAACTTTATTTTTTAAATGTGGGCTTTATTTAAGCAGACTAGGTTGGGTTAGGTAAGGTTAGATTAGAAGAATTAGAAATATTTTTTTGATTCCAAGTCTACATACAGGGTGGGCAACTAAGAATGGGCGCCGGCCATATCTCAGAAACCAATCATCGCACAAGTTTAGGAAAAAAAATACCTTAAGTAAAGTGACCCTGAAAAATTGCTGGAAAATATTTTCGAGTTTCTAAAATGGCCGCTAGGGGGCGTAACAGCCATGACCAAATAGAAAATTAGGTTTTTCTCTGTATTTTGCTCAATTAAGTGGTATTGAAAATACATGCATCGTAATCCAGGGACAATTTCGAATCTTATTAGTTTTACAATTTTTGTTCTATCTTTAAAAATAAAGTGGTGGGGGGATGCCAAAATATCTTTTCTTTAAATGTCGTTTACTCCGATTAGCCTTAATGGAATTTAACAAACTTGGTCTCGTTACAAAGGGCGTTTCTTAGTCTATCGAGTGCGCTTTACGCTTTAGGGCGTTATCTGACATGTCAATAAATATCGCGCTTTTTCTAAAGAAATTTAAATGGAATGGTATGTTTATTTTTAAACGGTAAAATAGAGAATTAAAAGCTTAAGATGTCAGTGAAAACCGCAACTCGATAACTTTTTTCTAACAGTAGATATTAGCAAACAAAGTTGAAATTATGAATTATTCTCAGATCTTGGCAACGGAATTTGCAAAGTAGCTGTTGAACACAAGTAAGCTGTGAAAATGACACAATGAAGAAACAACATAATGTGCCAAAAATATCAACTTGTCATTGTTGCTATTTTGTGTAGTATTTACTTTTCTAATTGAATTTGTGTTTTCATTTTGGAATTAATTCTTAAAATTATAATGATTCTTAGAAATGAAGAAGCATTTGACATGTTAGCGATTTACTTCGAATGCATGAGAAATGCAACTGTTGCTGCCAGAGTCTATGGGGTGCAGTACCCTGAAAGACGTCATCACGGTAAAAGAGTTTTTATTCGACGGGCACATCGTTTACGTACGACAGGAAGTGTCACTGTGTCATTTTCACAACTTACTTGTGTTCAACAGCTACTTTGCAAATTTCGTCGCCAAGATCTGAGAATAATTCATAATTTCAACTTTGTTTGCTAATATCTACTGTTAGAAAAAAGTATCGAGTTGCGGTTTACACTGACATCTTAAGCTTTTAATTCTCTATTTTACCGTGTAAAAATAAACATACCATTCCATTTAAATTTCTTTACAAAAAGCGCGATATTTGTTGACATGTCAGATAACGCCCTCTAGCGGCGACGGTAATAATCAAATGAAAACAGCGTAAAGGGCACTCGATAGACTAAGAAACGCCCTTTGTAACGAGACCAAGTTTGTTAAATTCCATTAAGGCTAATCGGAGCAAACGACATTTAAAAAAAATAAATTGTGGCATCCCCCACCACTTTATTTTTAAAGATAGAACAAAAATTGTAAAACTAATACGATTCGAAATTGTCCCTGGATTACGATGCATGTATTTTCAATACCACTTAATTCAGCAAAATACGGAGAAAAACCTAATTTTCTATTTGGTCATGGCTGTTACGCCCCCTAGCGCCCATTTTAGAAACTCGAAAATATTTTCCAGCAATTTTTCAGGGTCACTTTACTTAAGGTATTTTTTTTTTCCTAAACTTGTGCGATGATTGGTTTCTGAAATATGGCCGGCGCCCATTCTTAGTTGCCCACCCTGTACAATCTGCCCTATATATTTGTCAAGTTACAAGTTATTACCAACATATTATTAAAATAGAAAATTCAAATTAGAGCGGGAGGTTCAGGGTTCGATTCCCGACCAAAGCGATTTTGAATGTGTGTCTAAGTTTGTGCATTCATATAACAGTTGGTATAAAAAAAACAAAAATAATTTCATATTTTGTAGTTGGCTTTGTTTTCTTGCTTTTTGACTTCCTTTTCCTCGGGTCTTTTCCCTGTTTTTTTCACGGAACTTCTTTTTCATGCTTTATTTTCGTTGCTTTTCTTTTCACGTTTTTTTTATCTTACATTCCTTACAGGCAGAGTACACAATATGTGTAACATAAGTTTGATAAGCGGCAACCAACATATTCTATACATTTAACATAAGCAGATTGTGGTAATTTAACATCCAATTTCAGTTTTCCAGCTACAGCTTTTTGCTAGTGTTTTAACCCATAAAATAGACTTTTTAATGGTTTGTTTAACAATTTAATTTATTCAAGCTGTCTATGGTCGGATTGTAACTGCTCTTGGACAACCCCTTGCATTAGCAACATTATTAATATTAAACTAGGGGGAATGAAATTATGATGTCTACTTGTACTGAATTCAACTTTAAATTTTTGCCGCTAAGCTTTAAATGTTTTTGATAAGTTTAGGTTAGCATTGGTGGACTTTCCAAGGGATTGCGAAATAAAGCGGCTTTCGGTTTGGATTTCTTAACAGGGTGTTAATGAGCCTGACAGAGTGCGTCTTCGACCACTTCATTGTTCGACATCGGGATTGGTTTTTCCAGGGGAATGCTGATATTTCTGTGTCCCTACAAGTTTAAATTTTAATAGGAGTTGCAAGCTTACAATATTTTTTCTGCAAGAAAGTTTCTAGGTAGTTGGTTTGCTTTGATCATCACATCATGCTTCGCTGTAGGGCGTCGGCTAAATAGTGGTGTTGCCAACTGTCAAGCGCCATCAAATTTCGTTCAATAAAACGTTAATACTAAAAGTAACTCTTAATTTTGATTTTGAATGTACGTAACTTGCTTGGGGGGAATTGGAGCGTTTTTTTTATTATACCCCTATAACCTTCTACGAAAATCGCGCTTGTTTGATAGTTGTAAAGCATTATTTAGGTTTCTCCAATGAACACATTATTATTTGCATCCGATATTTTTATTTTCGGCGTTATTGCATAGACACTATTTCAGTTTGTAAACAATTATAATAGGTAGTATTATATATTATCATGGGCTTGGTACACCGACATATAGATGTTACATTTTTAAATTGTGTTTTATATTAACAAGACGACTGTTATTTTTTAAATAATAATTTTTACTATTACAAATAAACAAACGAACTTTATATTATGAATTTTTTTCGTAGATTTTTTGTGTGAATTATTTTCTTGGATTTTGTTCCTATATTTTTTTCTTAACTGTTCTTTTAGTAGCTATAAAGAAACATGTCTAAATTTACAATCGGCGTTTGACTAGGGGCGTTCTTGGAAATGCTTATAGAAATATACAAATAAATGACCACTATCCCAGCTTAAAATACCTTTTTGCCAAACGAGTGAGACAGGTATATTTAATACAGCTAGACTGCCATTGCTTCAAAGGGTTACTTAAGAAACTACATTCCACATTTAAAATTTTTAGAAAGAATTTTATCTAACCCAGCTTGCTTACCTGTTTATTGTTTATTTGAATTTTAATAGTAAGAGTTACGTTTTAGTTGTTAGGTCATTGGGTGTAATAATGTTTCTGTTTATAAGTAGTTTTTTGGTTTATTTTATGGTTATAATTAGTATTTTATAATAATTGAAAGAATGAAACTTATAACTAATAAGTTCTCTTATAAATTTTTAATGTTTTATGTGTACTTTTATTAACATTTCCGTCATACCCATCACTATTTAGTGGAAGGGGGCTAATAGCCTCATTTGCCAGGAGCTTTGAACATCCATTTTTTCTGTCTTGAAATTATACGCTTTATAGATTTTGCGCCGACGCGACGCAGAACAACATATTGAATGACACACTACTATTGTAACAATTGAAATACTGAATAATTAAGTTTGCACATATTGGATTCATACTTGCCACCAATATGTATTTTTTTACTTAAATAACGAATACATCCAGATAATATATTTATAACAGATTTATCGATGATTTTGAATATTTAAGTTTAAAATGTATTAAAATTAGGAACGATTTACTGGAATACGCATATACCTACAACTTTTCTCATGTTTATCTGAATTAACAGCATATTCATACAAATTCTAAACGCCAGATGAAAGCAGACTGTAGATATGTGGATTAACTGGAATGTTTAATTTAATTTAATAAATAAACGCACGCAGATAAATTCAGAAAACGGATTTTTGCTTAAATCCGAATATCGGATTGTCTTTAAAAATCCGGATAGCGGATTATTCAGGGTAAATCCGGATATCGGATTTTTCGGATAAATCCGGATATCGGATTCTTCGGATAAATCCGGATATCGGATTCTTCAGATAAATCCGGATAGCGGATTTTTCAGATGAATCCGGATAGTGAATTTATCGGATAACGGATTTGCGAGACGGATTTTATCCGGATAGTGAAAATCCGACGGATTCCGGATTATTCGGATACCGGATAATTTAATCCGAAATCCGGATTTTAAAATGGAACGGATTTGACAGCACTACTGAAAACCCTTCATTATAGGGTTACAGCTTCTTGAAGATGAACCAGGCTAATCACTTTTTGTAGATAACTTTTGCAGTAATTGCACTAAAATTTTAAAATTTCATATGTGAGCATTATTCACGTAAATATTCATGTATAATTTTGGTTTGAATAAGTACACCAGAGGTGTCCCATACGGGGGGGGGGGGGGCACGTAATATTTTCTTTTACATATTTAAGATTTTAGCATTTTTTTGAACTTTTGGATATAAAATCTTATTTTCTCTAATAAGTGTTTTCTTAATATGATAGAATAGAATAGTTTCCACAAAAGTTTGAGAGTAATTTGTGTAAACATGCGTCCATAAAAGCTGCTTATGAAATTAAACCTCTGGAAGAGGTAGTACTGTTCCCACTTCTGTAGACTGCAACTTGCCCGGTAACGAAGCGTTTTTGGGCAAATATTTATAGGAACTTTTTATTATTTTCAGATTCTTAATCTGTACTGAAAGTGCATCCCAACATGTTATCAATCATCCTGTGTGCATCGCCACATATAACCACAAAAATATACGGTGATTTCTCAACTGCAACTCATATGTCACCATCCCAGTGGCAGAATTACCAGGTCGAGGACCCCGTGTTATGATTTCCTTGTTGACGTACCATCATAATAGGACAACGTCAAATATAATAGTGACTACTTGTTTAGTAAAGGCTGCATTTGCATTTATTCAAAGTGTACAGACATGCAGTAACGTAGTTTTCGTGAATATAGAATTTGTAAAAATTTTGTTTAATGAGACTTTATGGTTTAATTATGATTTTTTGCAGACTTGCAAAACGCATTAATTGTTTCATAATGTAAAAGATTTTTTTAATGAATTTATGCTGATATCAAGTATATTTTACTGGAATGCTTGTCTAATGCTTAAGTTAACATGCTAAAAAAGTACTAAATTAGTTAACGTAGATTTTAATGTTTTCGTGTTTTTTTATAGGCAGCAGTCCTTCTGAAATTTTGTAAGATAATCGCTATCTGCACACAAGTAAATAATAAACTTTTGAAGCACTTAAAATACTTGAGTGACTGTCCGCATAGATTTTGACAATACAGTACAATTTTAATGTATTATTATGTACTGATTTTTGTTTCTATTCTAATTTTAATGTTTTAAATTACGTTTATCATTTTGTGCTTATGCGGTTTGTAGGTTACACAATTATAATATGTGCGGGTAGATGGTACCCTCGTAGGTAACAATTAACCGAAACGACATTAAAGCACTGCAATAATTCTACAATAAAATTGCGCAGTTACTTCGTCTTTTCATGTTTTTTGTTTTAATTACAATGCCTTACAGTCATTCCATTCCATAACTACATAAACTGTAGCATTCCACCCTGACCCATGCACATAATAAACTTCAAATCGGGCGCATCAAATTGCTTTCAGAACCAATTTTGTGCTTCGTCGCATTAACGATCGTTTTCCCGAAGTTGAATTCCATAACTACAGTGATAATCAGTGTGAAGATATAAATTTTCAGGCTATATTAAATATTAACCTTTTCAATATTGCAATAAATAATGAATTATAGGAAAATATGATCGAGAATAGTTGTCACTATAATGTTCTTATAATTCTTGAAATATGACGGTATAATATAATAGTATAAACAAAGTCAGGTTAGAATAGCATTGCGTGCGGATTTTAAATTTTGCGCGCAAACGTCATTTTTTTAGTAACTATGATCTACTGCGCCATCTTTCCGCCAAACATTTCGTGACGCCCATATCAAACTCGAGTGACAACACCATACCCTTCCAGTCATCTTGGTTTCAACCTATGAAGATGCTGTAAAAATTTGAGATGAAATTTAAAACAAAAGAACATCGCCTGGGTGGCCGTTTAAAACAAAATTGAAGAGGCAAATACAGAAATCATTAAGTGGTGTCTCAAGTCTACTAGAACATAGGCAAATAACATCTGGAAACTGAAAGTCTCATCTCCCTGTAATGGTCGCGTCAATTGTTTGACATCATAATGATGAAGAGCGGTTATTTTTGCTTTACGCGGTAGAAATTTTGGTTATCTTCCGGTTTAAATACGGCTTTAATTATTCGATTTACGATTGCAACTGATTTTGCCGCCAATTTTGTTATTATTATTATTTTAAATTTCTGATTATCGTTTGTATTTTATAAGAGCTAAGTATTATACATATTTTTAGTACTACTTTGTGTTGAAAAAAATGTTAAAATGCACTATTACATTTAACTGAATTATCATTGAGTCATTTATGCATAATAAAGTATTTGACAAATAAAAAACTGAAAACAATAATTCAAGTATTTTTGCGTAATTTAACAATTTTTTGAACAGAATAAATTTTGAAAATATTATTAAGTAAGTGTCCCGTTTCCGCTGCTATACGGATGCCAGGAAATAATACTTATAACACACAATTACAGCTGTTAAAACTACATTGCCTACCAATTTAATAATTTAAAGATTTAAATAAACCTAAGTTATCTAGTACTATCGAAAAATCACTAACAGTGTTAATAATAATTTTAATTTTAAAAATATTAAAAACCCGATTAATATACAAAAATTCAGTTAAATCAAAAAATCGATGTAGATTTTTTCATACCTTGATTTAAGGAAACGCACAGTGTATCGTATTTAAGCAAAATATGATCCACCTTATTTTACGCGTTGATTGACTATATTTGATTTGATATTAACAGTAGGTATTATTAATCAATGTTTTCCGTTACTTAATAAGATAAAATAAGGAAATTTGATATGATTAATAAACACAAATTTCTATTATTACTGGAAGTACACTTTTTACATTTCGAGTTTTACTGAAAATAATCTCAGATTTCGTAATTTAACTTAAACACACTATACATTTTGATATTTTAGAAATCACTTAACAATTAACATTTTATGTTGTGTGATAGTGATGTTGAAAAAATTTTAAGGACAAACATTGGTCTGTGTTTATGACTTATATCGAGTTACATGACTTCAGAGATTTCTAATAGTTTTACTAGATACACTACAACGCAAAAAAATTCAGCCAGTCGGCCATTTTGTATTTGGGCAAAGTCAGTTTTGACATTTCACAAATTCAAACATTTCAGCGTTAATATAAACATTTAAATCTAATTTTTAAAGTTGTAAAACCTAATTTTCGAAACATGCCGCAAGCCTGTTGTGCGGTAGATAATGCAGCCAAATCAAATGTTAATTTCATCTCCGTTGCAAATTGAGATATTTTATCAAATTGTTTCAATGGTTTTTAATTTCGTTTTCATTATACCTAAGTACATCACTATTGCTTGTTTTCACGGCATTTTGTATGCAATTTCTGGGGATATTGTTGGCACTACTTGACTCACATATTTTTATTTATGATATATTTTGAAACTGTTGATTTATCTGATTTTGAAATGTGAATATTCTAAAGAAAAACAGCAGCAAAAAATGGCATAAGTAAGTAGCAGTACCGTTTGATTTAGCTTCCTTTAACAGCAGTACCTTTTTCATAGGCGCAGACTATGTGGGAGCGACGCCCCCATAGATACAACATTAACACATTGCTGTGAAAGAGTTTCGGTACTGCTACTTACTCTCAAAACCGTTTAGCACACGTTGTGGGTGAAAAAACTGTAATATACCTATACATAGACATTAGTAAATTTTCCCTTTATTGGAACAGCTTATTTGATTACTCCATATTTGTATTTATAAATTAATGCAAACTAGAACTCTAAAACAACGAACAACAAATTAGAAAACTATCTTTGCACTAGTAATTTTTATTTTTCTGTACTTATGAAAAGTATTGTGTGAAATAAATCGGTTTGCAGTGGTTACGATTCAAAAAACAATCATTCCTCACAATACGACCGACGCGACGTCCGTTGGGTATCTTTGCAGCCGGCGTCGTTGGTGGCTGTGATCATTTTGGGCGTTGCGATGAAGAACGCAATTGGGGGTTGTGATCAAGTTGGGCGTTATGATCAGACCATCAGTTTGGGGGTTGTGATCATCTTAGACAAGAAAACTTGCTTTGGGGGTTATGATCATTGAGGGTTATGATCAGGTCCTACAGCTCACGTTAAACACTATAACTAGGAAAACCATTGGGGGTTGTGATCAAATTCGGCGTTCTAATCAAGAATGGCTGTGGAGGTTATGATCACATTGAGGGTTATGAACAAACTAGCACTTTGGGGGTTGTGATCAAACTGTTAACTTGGAGGATATGATCATGTCCACTTGTAAATTTTGTAAAAATTGGGCTTTGATCATGGAGGGTTATGAACATTGGGGGTTGGGACCAGGTCCCCTAAAATTGAGTTTTGCAAGTAATTTTACAGGAAGAAATATTCTTTAAAATATACCAATAAAATATATTTTCTGGAAAATTTGATTTTTTTTTATATGATTGCTTAATAAATAATTATCTGTAACGCTTTATTCAAAAAAAAAACCTATTTTAAATACTTTTTTCTACAAACGTCAAAAAATGATGACATTTTTACATTAATCTCAGTATGCAAAATGTCACATTGGAGTTGTTTATTTTGACAACATGTACGAAGTATTTCTCGCACTAGAGCAAAAAATATTTCGTGCACGACGACAATGGTAGGTAACATTTTTAAAATATTGTGCTTTTGATTTTTCGGGTAATAGATTAGCAATTGCATTATTAGCCACTTCCGTAATATCAAAAGGTATATCTTCTTCCATTTCCAATATAACCATCATTTAAAAATAGGTTTTTTAAAAAGGACGCCGACCAAACTTGTTTAGGAAAACATAACTGACAAATATCAATATTTGTTAAATTTTGTTTCCTGGTAACAAAGAAACAGACTAGATTGCGATAGACAGGGCCGTCGAGAGGATATCAGGGCCCGGTGGTAGTTACCTCCTGGCCCCCCCCCCCTAAACCCTTTACTTCTATTCTGTTCCATAAAAGTTGTAAACTCGTGCCACACAATAAATAAATTATCTCAGAATAGAATATGTACATATAGTGGTCGAGTTGATAGTATCAAGAAATAAAAATACAAATACTTGGAAAAAGAATTTATTTTATGATCTTACAATGAATATTTGTTGAATAAATCATTTTAATATAAGAAAAGGTATTACTTTTTATAAAATTCAACGATATTACACAAATGATTATTCATAAGTGAGCTTTCCTTGCTTTAGCTGATGCGAACGAGTTGATGAGCTCTTCAAAATCTAATTCTCTGGCCAGTTGTGCTTCCAAACACAGAGTAGCTAGACTTGACACTCTAGTTTGGGTTGAGCAGGACCGATGGAAGTTTTTTATTCTTGCCAAAACACTGAATGACCGCTCACCACTCGCAACAGATACTGGAATCGTGCAAAATATACGCAGAGCGATGCAAACGTTTGGGAAAAGTCTGTTCAATTTCTTCGCATAAATGGCATTGAGTAAATCGAATGGAGGTAGTTGAGGTCCAAAATTTGCTTCATATATATTCTTGAGGTGTATAATTTCATTTGATAGGTTTTGAGATACATCAGCAGGATATTTGACTGCAAATTTTTCTGCAGCAGTCTGACATTCTTGAATGTTTGTATCTGAAAACTGCCACAGAAATGAAAATGTTTCATTCAGTTCATTTATAGCTTGAAATCTTCTACTTATTCCACTCATGATTGAATCGATTATGACAAAAAAAGTGTTTCTCTTGAAATCGATTTCTTCAATAGTGCAGTCTTCATTGACGATATCATGTGACGAGTCAACACGTTTTTTTTTCCTGGCTAGTCGTAAAATGGATGAAGTATCGATGAAATTGTCGGCGACGATTTTGCATTCATTATAAATTCCACTCCACTGGTCGCGTAGAAGCTGCAAGTCGGCAAGTAAACTTCGAAGATTGTCGACTTCAACGTCAATGGTAGCGTTCATCTCTTGAAGAACCAGATTTCTTTCATTAATAGCCTGAAGAATTTTGAACCAAATGGAAGCCATCAAGACACACTCAAATGTACTCATGTATTTTAGAATGCCATTGACGTCCCGAAGAGTTTCTGCGGTCAGATTCAGTTTTTTGATTTCTTCAAGAGACTTTCTCAATCCAGGAAGATTCTTTGCAAACGGTTTCACACCATCGATTCTTGCAGCCCACCGTGTGTCAGAAAGAGAGTGAAGCGAATCAGGTATATTTGATTTTAAAATCTCCCAGCGTTGTGTGCTGCTACTAAAAATGTTGTAACATTTTTGAACTACTCCAAAAAAGGTTATTGCTTGGGCACAACATTCTGCAGAATCGACTCCAACTAGATTTAATGTATGTGCTCCACAAGGCGAATACACTGCGTACTCATTTTTTCGAAGAATGTAATTTTGCGCTCCTTTATATTGTCCGCTCATGTTTCTGCCATTATCGTAGCCTTGTCCACGACAATTTTCCAGAGGAATTTCGTACTTTTCTAGTGTTTGACATATCAAGTCAGCAATCGCTTCGCCTGTTTTTCCATAGCAGTCCACAAAGGCCAGAAAACGTTCTTTGATATGGTAAACCTTTTCTTCAGTATCGTAATGAAGGTAGCGTAAAATGAAAGTAGTTTGCTCCACGTGACTGCAATCTGGGGTTGCATCAACAATGATTGTGTAGTATTTGGCTTTTTCTACCTCTTTCAAAATAAACGATATAACATGATGAGCACAAAGTTCAATAAACTCGTTTTGTATCTCGACCGATAGGTAGTGAACTTGCAAACGTTGGTGTGCTTCTTGAGAAGATTTAACTTTTTCTAAATGTCCATGAAGCACTGGGTCATAGCGAGCGATTAATTCAAGGATTCCCAGGAAATTTCCGTTATTTTTTTGGCCGACTAAATTACTCTCTCCTCGTAAAGCTAATCCTCTTTCGCCCAAAAATAGAATCGTGTCTAAAATGCGCTTTAGAATCTCTCGCCACTTTTTCGCTTCACTCGCTATCTCTTCATTCAACAGCATATCGACAGTTGAGTCTTTTTCAATACGTACTTCCAAATCACACCACTTGACGTAACATTGAATGTGATCGTGACTACCTTCATGTGACGGAAATTTAAGATACAACTTTTTCCAAAATTGTGCTTTAGAATAGCCTTCGGGAGAACACATCTTTGAACGATTCAACGTATTTTTACTAAAAAGACGACAGGGGAGGCAATAAAAAGCGCTTTTCGTTTGACTCCAAACTAACCAGTCACGTTGAATTTTTTCACCGTTAGGCAAAATAGTGGACAGAAGTGAAAGTGGAAATGGCTCGCCTAACCGATCCCGAGGAAAAGTTGACGGCATTTTGGAATGACCTCGACGGAGGACTTCTTGAACTTCTTGTGGTTGTAAGAATTCAGCTTTGAGAGTACCGATATCGTAATCATACGAATGTTTATCAACAAGTTTCGAATCTAATTTTTTATTTGTATCGTATTTCACAGAGGTGACAAATTTTTCCTCAGAGGTGTCATCGTTTTCGTGGTTATCGAGTTCAACATTCTTACCATCGCTGAATTGAGAACTGAATGAAGTATTTCTTGGCTCATCTTGTATGTTGTCGCTAACTGACTGTGTTGAGGAATTTTCAAGCTCTTCAGGCTGGCCAGGAGATGAGTTCTTGTCACTTGCAGGAATCGTAGAACTTGTACTCGTATTCTGCTGAAAGTTGAACGCTGCCAGAGTTCGTTGTGCCTTTTGTGCTTTTGAAAATGCTTCTTTTCGAGAGGCGCGTTCTTTACGCTTTTGGGAACCGGACTTATGTGGATACATCTTTTCAACTGTAATGTAATAAGATAACACAAATTAAAAAACGTTACGAAAACCCCGATTTGACAAAATTATATTTGTTACAAATTGATTCTAAAAATAGAAAATAATTTCCTTGTTTGCTAATAATTTGTATGACGATCAATAAATTTATTTCATTATATTTAATTGAATGTTATTGTTACGTGCTTCTATTATTATAAATAAACTTGAAACTAATTAAGTAATTTGAAAAATTTGCCCATAAATTCTTATCCACTTTTTAGAATTTATTTCATCATTTACTAGTACATTACGTACCAGGGGACGAAACTGAGCAATTGCAGACGAGGGCGGATTTGGCTGTACAAGGGCGCGTAGCGCCCGAGTGCTGCAAATACGCCCGAGTTTGCATTGCGAGGTTCGTTTCCTGGTGCGTACTTATTTTAACGAAGGCCCGTACTTGCGGAAAACGTTCAAACAGACAAATAAAAAAAAAACTTCACTTACTTGTAATCCGAAAAACACTCTTTCATTGCCGATCGATCGTAATTTTGAGACACATGAATCGAATAAACCTGTCACCTGTAAACTTGTATACAAAGTCAACCAAATCAATCCAACGACTTTTCAGGTTATGTCCGGGTTGAATTGCCCTATTTATCAACAAGAGGGCGCCTTACTGTTTGTCAGTGCTGACACGCTTACTAGGCCCTGACAATTGGTCACACTGGTAGCAGTTGAATGAGTAACAATCACTAAATATCGATAGACCTAGACTATCGATAGTCCGCTACTGATATTTAGTGAACACTAGCAGCAATCGCAGCAATATACGCGTATGCAAAGTTATAGCGCGCGATATTTTGAACTTACCAATTTCGGATTTTTTTCAATGATTCAAATGTAAAATATTTTGACAATTTTTTTTTGTTTTACGAAGAAAACATTTTTTAATGTTGGGCCCGGGCCATAATGCATAATGTCTGATTACGATAGGTAGATAATACACCAGTTACATTCTTTTACGGTTCTAATCAGATTGCAAAAGTGCATATTAAACTTTTCCCAAATTTTGAGATTTCGATTGAAATCCGGGCCCCGCTAGAAACTCCGGGCCCGGTGGGAATCCCACCTTTACCACCCCCCTCTCGTCGGGCCTGGCGATAGATCAAAATCAAGTTGGTTACAATGTAATAGCAAATTTATATTATATCTTATAAAAATATGTAAAATAGATGCATAAATACATAATACATAAATACACACAAACAACTTTTTTATTTTTAACACTTTCATAAACTTTTGGTGCTTAAAGTTGAAAAACATCTGCGTTCTGCAGTGGGTTTTGGTTTTTCCAAAATAATTTTGTTAACAAAGCCACAGTAGTTACATATATTTCAATGAATAACATACTTATTTACAATTTGTTTTTGTAATAAGGTAAAATGCTCACATTCAATAAAATTAAACTGAACATTTTCCAAAACAAAATAAACAATCGTTTGTGAAAATCCATGATTACTGTACGCTATACATCATGCCGCTGTGACGTTAGAGCTTGCTGAGATATTACTACGCTCCTTTGGTGTGTAGGAAAAACATTGCATTTAACCCCACGTGTTTGGGTATCTTTCCATCATTTTTGTCGTGTATTTTCTAAATTTTGACGAGTTTTTTGTGTATATTTGGTATAACCAATTGTGTGAATTAGTTTAAAACCTCTACCGTGCAAATTCAGTATAAAGAAGTGGCATCTTCAAGTTTGTCTAAGAAAACACAAAATTAAAAGTGAACATGTTTTGCAATTCCAACTGAACACAGCTGATTAGAGCTTATATTTTCCATCATTAGGTCATGTCACAATGATTACCACTGTTTAATTAACGATTTTATCAAAATTTCACCCACTAGGAAGATGTAAAAACTAATAAACAAGATATATAAACTGCTATGCTGCATAGGCTGAAACTCCTTGGTTACCCTATAGACTACTGCTGACAACTGCCGTTTAGTCACGTGATGTATTAAAGAAAAAAGAAATGGCAAATATATGCAATATGAGTCATAACATTAATAAAACTTACATTACAATAATGTAACTTACTTCCAAAATCTTTCACGCTCACATAAAGATGAAGTTCTGTTGAAGAACCCTTATGCAATAAATTATTCAAACAAGTTCCACTTGTGTTATTAAAACATGTTTTGAAATGTACCCACTTAAATACACTACAACATAAATTTGCAGACAGTTAACAGCAGGAAAGTTTGCAGGTCAAGTAGGTAATTCACAAGAGTTCTGCAGCTTCTTGGCAGTAGCGTCATGAGTAACAAAATTTTTAAGTAGAAAGCCAGAATTTTCATCGTGCTCACAATTTGAAGAGTAGGAGTGAATGTTGCCTAAACGATGTTGATGGTATAGGTGGTTGCGCTGTAAAAATTATAGTTTTAGTTACCTATTGCATATTTTGAATGTGTAGCAAATAGCTCTTCTTGCTGGATTGTACTACGGGTATGAAAAACGAAAACACGTGTCCATCTTTTCATTGCTACCAAAAACGCTGCTAGTTTTGTGACTCGGTCCACTGTAATATTAATTTTTTTATTTAACTATACTTCTTTATGTGAATACTAATGTAGTATTTTAAAGTTTATTTAACTCATTTATACTCACTTTGATGTAATAAAGAAAAAGCACGGTATTATAAGCTATTAAACAAGAACACAGCTACACACAACAATCAAGAAGACGCAACAATGCGCTGAGTTAGCTAAATTTCAAGCGCCAAGCATTCGCTAAACAGCAGTACGTAGACGGTTAAGTTGTGGTTCCCCAAACACAATGATTTAAAAAAATTGGATTTGCATGGTAGTATCACAGTATACTTATTCATACAGTAGCGAAAGTAAAGGTCATTTATGGTAATTATAGCACCAAGCGGCGAACAAGTTACACTAAAGTTTGACAGCTAACGGTAGTAGTGTTTCTCTGCTTTTTGAACGTTATAAGAACAATTTTCAAGTTGTTTGCCAGTGTTTTTATAAAAATTTGATTAGTGATATACCAATCTATTATGAGAGTCTCGAAAGGGAGCGCATGTTCCGCCGTAAACTGCGAAAACAACAAAGGAAAGAATCCCAACCTTAGTTTTTTTACATTTCCCAAAGATCCAAAAAGGTAATAAATTCTGATAAATATTAATACATTAAAGTTTGACTTTCTCGTCGTTCTAGATCAAAACAGTGGTTTGTAAACTGTAAAATTCATTGCCGTCTCGGTTTTCGGGAGTAGGTTAAACAGAGATCGAAATACAAGCAGTCTTAATGAGTTTTCTTCATGCAGCATGTTCAAAATTTAACTACTCTACCAATCTAACCCAAAATTTTTTTATCTGTGCTGCTGTACAAGTGAAAGGTAGACAAGACGTGTGTCTCCACTCATTTTTACTAGATAATTCGATAGCCACATAAAAGTTTTGGGCACATTATACCATAAGGGTCAATAGAATATAATAAAAAAGGTTACTGGGGCAAACATATATTAACCGCCCCTGTCACTGTAAAATGATTTTGACGTTGCCAAATGTTTTCTTGTCTTCTTATTAAACTGTGCGTTAATTACTGCTGCAATATTGCAAATAATAAAAACAGTAATGACTATAACATTGCTATAACAGGTAATAGGGAACGTTATGGCCAGGACTTTATCGAAGCGGATGTTTTGAGAAAAATTGCTAGGACGTGACGCAGCAGCAAAAGCATTATTACTCTTTTGTAAAATAAGGTATTTGAATCATTAAATCACAGTATATTATGTGATATTTTTCGAAAACTAAACTTTACGATAAATTAACGTAATTCCTAATTTTCCAAACACATCTAACCCTATAAAAAGTAAAACCGGCATAACCTGCACATACATAAGTAAATCATATATTTTACAAACATTTCTGAAACACTAATTTTAATTACCTGATTCAGAAGATCCAAAAATACGAATAATAGGAACTTGATGAATGGATGAACCACGAAAATCATTATACATGATATCCATTCCCTGAATTGGGAGGCTCATATAAAAATCGACAGAAAAAATTCTAACCAAAGACATGTTCCTCTGAAACAATTTTAGTTTGTTGCATGTATATTCTTTAATTGCTTTAGCATTGATCTATTGTATTACGCTACATTTAAAAAGGTGGTTTAGCACTTAACATCACGTCAACTTATTAATGCTACATTTTGAGGTTATAAACACAGAACAATCATTGAAAGAACACAATAATCTGCAATGCTAACTCTAATAGTTTAACGGCATCTACCTCTAACGGGGGTACTATGTCATGCGCGCGAAATTCAAATACGATTTCAAGAATTTTTGTTTTATTAAAGTTATTATATCATGCGATCAACAAAAATCACCTCAAGGGTAGCTGTAAAGTTTAGAAGGTATGTCATTTCAGTTTTAAACTTCACAGCCACTCTCATGATATACTCCAAAACGATATTTCCGTTTACGAGCAATTCTTACGTAAATATTTCGAACCAACGGTTTCAAAATATTAACAAAAATTTTACCTACCAGAAAACAAAAATAACATTTTAGACATTTTTTATTTTTTATGCGAAGCATCGAGGGAAATAAGTTGCGAGTCTTCTCTACCGTGGTTTATATATTATTTTTTCCACCCTTATTCCTTTTATAATTAATTGATTTTACATTAATAAAAAATAAAATTACAAATGCAAATATGCACAAAAATAAAGTAGCCTTGCTTGAAAGCAAGAGAATAGTTAATTTCAATTGACATTTATGTAAAATATGTATTTTATAATAGTGGTTATAAAATGTCCAATTTTGATGATTTGAGTGAAAACATTGACTATACCCTTATAGAGCCGCAACGTTTACGAATTATTACATTTCTTGATATAGTAGTAGACGTGAGCGACAGGTTGCGCTGTTTGTACTAAGAGATCTAGAAAGCAGTCAACCAAGCAAGTTATAAACAACACTCTTAAATAATAATATGCTGGTCGATTGGTTATTGTGATGAAAGGTCTGTCCTGGTCAGCCTATGCCAGTTTGACCACCAAAGCAGGTAGCCCTCTAATCCGATCGCCCAGTTCGGCCACCAGTAGTTCTCCGAGGGATAATACAGATAAGAATCTTTTAGATAAATGTTTAATAGATTTACTGTATCTCAAAGTACATGTTAATACAAGTCCTGCATAACAATTGTTATAGCAGCAATTTGGTTTTCTAATACATTTATTTTAAAATATACATATAAGCTTTGATTATATAAAAAAACATGTGAATGATTTTAACATATCTTTAAGTATTAAATTCTTTATTAACATATCTGTAAAAAGTGTATGTACACTTTAATTCTATCTTTTGAAATAACTGAATTATAAGACCCGTGTGTGTGGGGGGGGGGCGTCTTGAAATGTTCGAAAAATTTTAAATTGATTTATTATTTATTCAAAAACGCAAACGCCGATCGTTATAAACTTCTATCAGTTCGATAGACTATTTGAAGTACTTTATTAGGATTAGCAAGAATTTTCAATTTATGAAAAAATTAAGAGAAAAACGATACTTTTTAATATGAACAACGTTTTTTCCGGCAGTTACGTGATTTTAACTAGGTCTATCAATTTGATCTAGTTAAAAAATACATTGTTAATTTTTTTACTTTCCTATACTTTCAGTATAGGGAAGTATTGATTTCATGCAAATTTTCAAAATCGAGATTTTGACGGAAATACATGTTTTGGGCTTCCAGGATCCTAAAAAAGTGGCTTTTAAAAAATGTCTGTCTGTGGGTGTGTGTGTCTGTGTGTCTGTGTGTCTGTGTGTGGGTAACGCTCATATCTCCGGAACGGCTGGACCGATTACGATGTGCTTTGGAATGAGGTGGTATATCAAAAATTCATCGAAAAAATAAGCTTTTAAAAAGAATCCGAAACCGGAACCGGAAGTTAGACATGTTTTTTTGGTAGCATTTTTTTCAGAAACGGAATTTTGGAAATTGGAATAGTGGAAATTATAGAAGGCCTTAGAACAAATCAAACGTTTTTTTACCGAACTCTCTAGCTTCAACATGGCGGCCGCTACGAATTTTTGAAAATTTCGACTTTAACGCCCATTTACTCAAAAACCAGTTATCTGATTGGAATCAACTACATCTTGTTTGGTAGCCCTTCAAGGGTACTATACTCATTAATTTTGAAAATATAAAAACGATCGCAATGACATCACTCCAAAATTTTGGAATTTTTCAAAAAAATATTTCTCAAAAACTGCCCACACGTTTTTGTTTAAACTTTTTAAGCTGATAGAGCTAAGAATCTTCTACAATTTATTTTTTTGCGCATTGCTATAATTTCACTGTGACGCCCTCTGTGATTTTTTTAAAATTGAAAATTGGTACCCTTTTATTTATTTAACGGGGGGCAATAAAATATTTCTGTTAAAGCAAAATAGCTCATCATTGATAGCAAAATCCGAATATCATAATATTTTTTTGATAATTTAATATTTAGGGGGGCTACTGTTCCCCCTCCCCCCCAAAATTTTCTCTACAAAATTAAAAAATTGATTTCTTCTTTTGTTTGCTCTAGGAGAATCTTTTTACAAAAAATCAAAAAATCGAATTTTTTGCCCCTAAATAATCTTTTTGTCCTTAGAAGAATTTCACATACTCTCTACAGCAGTTGGAAGTGACTAGAGTACTAACTGTTCTATGCATTACTATTGCGCACGCATTCAATAGCCACTTATTTAACAATAACAGGTAGGTCCGGAATAGCATGGTTGGATATGCGGGTGTGTTCGAGTGTACCTCCGTTTTACTGCATAAGTAGTTGTGGGGTCGAGCCTCGGTTGGGGCCAAAAATTTTTTTTTAGTTTATAGTTTTTTTTAAAACACTGCTTTTGCGTTTCTAGACAGGTGTATATCAAAAGTGTTGGAAAATATTAAACAATGTTAATTTATAAGTATAGGAAAGTCCAGGCGAAGTGTTTCGCTCATTTTTTTGCATACTTTTGATAATTCTTTAAATAAACTATTTATATCGATTTGTAGTCCGATATTCGCTTTAGGGTGGGCGGTTCCGTTCTTACTACTCTTATGCGGTATGCAACATCGTAGGGTTGCCTATATAAACTGTTTTCTTAGAAGTCTAACCTACGATGAAATGAGAGAAGAGCTTAAGGCAAATCGAAAACTTTTTTACCGAACTCTCTACCTTCAAAATGGCAGCCGTTACAACTATTTAAAAATCTCGAATTTGACGCCTATTTGGTCAAAATGGCGCGATGGCGCTTCTTCAAAATTTTGAAAATCTTCAGAAAAATATTATTCCAAAACTGCCCACTTCCACACGACTTTTTTCAAACTGTGGGTTGTTAGAACGGAAGATTTGCTGCAATTTGATTTATTGCTGAAAGCTATAATTTCAGTGTGGCACTTTCTATGAATTTGCCTATATAGCTTGCTTTCTTAGAAATCTAACAGTCGGGGAAATGTACAACGTTAAAATTATAAAATTTACACTTTTGCAAATACGGTATTAATAATAATAAGTAATAATATAAGTAATAAGTATTAATATCTAGTATGGGAACGTCCACTCGAAGTCCACACTTCAGCTTTTTTGTTCATTTAGTGACTTTTCTTAAACACATTGAAATTGAACACAGTTTTTGAAGCTTGTTGGTTATTCGGAGTAGCCGAATATTTTATTGGGTAAGACGAATATTTAGCATTTTTTGTACTAAATGAAAAGATACTGTTACGAACCAAAATTAAATATTCAAAATTATTAAATAATTAAACACTTAAAATTAAATATTCAAAGAATTCCATTAATATTTAGGTCTTGCTTATTTTAATAATTGCGCATATAATTATGTTGCAAGTGCTGATGTCAAAACTGCATTTCTGCAAGTGTCGACTTTGTCATACAAAATTAAGAAATATCAATTAAGTTTGCTAAGGGTTATTACAAAATATTGAGGTCGTGCTGATACCAATAAAATGTAAAAAGCCAATCAAAGGTTGGCATGTAAGAATTTGATATAATTAAGTGGGACGACACGAGGACCTGGGAAGGTGTATTTTGAATTTGAAAGAGTTAGTCTGTGTCTGGCATTACTGGGGAAAAGTCCGATCAATTGGAAGATGGTGTCAGTACGCCTCATATTATATATGTAAGTTGTTTTGATTTATTACGTTAATTTAGATAAGTTAGCAGTAGTAATAATGTAGAATAGTTATAGGGATATTTAAATAAATATTTATAAATATAAAACTCTTGGGTTTCAAAAACTAGACTGCGATCCTGAAGGATGAGAATTAATATTCTCATCAGTTACGTAACAAGCGTAACAATACTAAATTGAACTTTTTCGTAAAGTTTGAGGATATAATTAAAAATAAATTTTTTTGAAACTAAGTTCTAAATTTGGCAGCAAACGGGAACGCTATCCGCTTATGTGACGAAACTAACACAAGCATTTATGATCAGTAAGTATTCGGTACTTAGTCGAATAGTTGACCTAATATTTGGTACTTAGCCGAACGTTTGACCGAATAATTGGCTTAATACGCGGCACCCTGGCCGAATAATTTGCCAAATATTCATCGAATAGTTGTCCAAATCTTCGGTATTAGGCCGTGGAAAACTGAACGAATATTGGGTATTCGGAAAGTGACCAAATCACTATTCGGTAAATCCTTAACAGTAGGTACAAGGTATATTATCTTTAGGGCAATAATAAAATAAACAAATACGATAAGCAGTTTAAACAGAAACATACCAAATCTGCACACGTTTTGAATTAAACTTTATAATAATTAGTTATTTCTAGTGTTTTTATCTATTTCGTTTGGTGACTTTTTACTAAACTCTGGTAGTATGTGTACTTGTGTTAATTTCAAATGTCATGTGCAATGATATAGAGGTTAGGTGCCTGTAATTTGTCAACAATTTAGTGATTAAAATGACTTTCATATAGTTTATATACTGTATTATGAAGTGCTATGTAAAGAATTGCCCCAACTATAATAGTAAGACAAAAAGTAAGTATTAAATTACACATCTACATAAAATAACTTTTAGTTTATTGACAAAGACTGGACTTTTAGTCCTAGAACAGCAAAAACTTTAGTTAAAATTCAATAAGGAAACAAAAAAAAAGGGCTTACTCAAATTCATTCGGGTATACATAAAACATATCAGGTTTCTACAACTACATACAACTGCTATATTTAAGATACATCGTTTCGTTCAGTGTTACTTTATTGTTGAGCTAAGTTAGAGGTTCTGCACGCAAAAACATTTTTGCAAAGTTTTATAAAATTGTTTCGCGTTTTACTTTTAAAATCACTGCCCATGCATATTCTATGCTTATCAACTACGTTATTAAATAGCTCGAAATAATAAACCAGCTGGCCAGAAGAATAATATTTACCTAAACAAGCCCCTATGGTCAAACATGTGTCTGTGTTGCTATTTTAAGCCCGTAAATATTTCGTTTAAAATTAAATATATGCGCCAACTATTTATTTAAAGGAATTACGCCAGAATTTATCATTAATTGTTTGCCCCATAATTTAAATGCTGACTAAATACTAGACTAGACATCTGGACACTGTTGATTGGACGTTTTATTATTGTGAGAATACATACAGCCAATGTGAAATACTTTAATTACCCAGAAGATTTTTATTTAAATTTTATCATTGTAACTAAATTATTATATTTGTAAAAACGATTAAAATACACGGCGGCAGACTTGCCTTGAATTAATTTTTAAATTATTGCAGTTCTTTTTACACTTGATGACGTCACACAGTGGCTCTTAAACTGTGCGCTGTGGCATATCATCCTCTATACTCTATCATGTTTTTATTTTAATAAATCAAAATGTATTATTCTACCATTTTTCATGGCCGACTGAGTGATTAGTTCTGGTGAATACAACCAATGAATTTGAAGTAGCGTGTATACAAGTTATCTTTGTCGACGGGCTGTGTATGTGCGCATACGGATGCGCGTTGTTCTCGATGCGATGGGGTAAAATGGGCAAATGGCGGTGTCTTGGTTTTCGTTGGTTTGTCTAGCGTGGTTGGTGTAGATGAGAGTTCAATCGTTGAAAGTGTTTAACAACTTTAAATATTCCCAAAGTAGTAAATATGCAGGTTAGTTGCTTGTATTGACGTAAGTTTATAAAGATGTGTTGTAGATTTTTAAAAGGTGATGTGAAGGCCACGTGAAGATGTGTTGTAGATTTTTAAAAGGTGATGTGAAGGCCACGTGAAGATTTTCTTATAGGCATACTTTTATTGGTTTTCTAATAATAATCGAATGCCTTTGTCGATTTTGGTTCAATATCTTCTCAATCTGCAGAATACAGTCAGAGTAAACGTACATTGGTGGAAGGTTGGTATCGTAGGTAGGTACCCCACGATATTGGCATATTGCCAAAAGCACATAATATGTATGTCCTAAAAAGGAATTATTTTTGAATATATTGCAAGGGCCTGGTATTTTAATTGTATCAACTAATATTCATTCTAATATTATTGTCGATTTAATGCAGCAACAATAGTTTATTAGGTAACAAATGCGTAGTGATCATTACGGAACAAGTAGGCAAAAATAAATAAAGCTTAGGAGTTCCGTAATGACACTTTTACGTACATATTGTGTATACTGTTTTTTCTACGACTAGTTGCAGTATTACCTTCTGAAATCCATTCGACTGTTTCCGTCGCGACTTCTAATATTTAAGAAAACAAACATCTCTTGTGACGACAAGAATAAATATTTCTAATTGCAGTAACCTTATTATTAATTTAAATGTATGAATTAAAATATTTTAAAGAAAGTTTTTACATTAAATGCTAATTATTGGTGTTTTCTTAAAAAGTGTGAAAAGTAATTTACTTTACGCACTGAGTTTTGCACGGTCCTAGAAAAAATACTGTATTAGTTGCATTATTAGAACAGATTGTGCTGTGAACGATCAGCAATTTTACTATCTGCTTATGAACAGTACAGTTTTACTTAAAAGTAGGGTTTAAGTGGAAAGCCCTTTTTTAAAATTGCTATAGGAAAACAAAAAGCATTTGCAAATTATACTAAGCTGCAGTATACTTGTTTTCAATTGCATTTTGTGTTAATTTTTTTTGTTTGTAATTCCGAAGTTGCATTTTGTATTCTGATTGATAAAAAATAAATTTTGTGAAATGTATGCAATCTGATTATTCTCTCGTAATTATTTCAGAAACAGCACCATAGTGACAGATGATATTTCTGGATTGGTAGAAGCTTGCGACTTTGGGCAAGTTGATGGTCCAGATTACAAGAGGATTGTAAGTTGGTGGTAATTTTTTTCTTATTAAATTATTAAGTCAAATAATGACAATTAAAAAAAATTAAATTAAAGGAAATTATCCGAAGGCTTATTATTTCAACTTGTCTTAATTTTAATGTTTTTAACAATTTTGTTAGTTGTGAAAGTTTAGAAAATGGCAACAAAAGGCTGCAGTTTTATTTCTTTAAATAGTAACCCCCATTTGTTTCTTGCCAATTTTGTTAGTACATTAAATTAAGGGCTTGGGGAAAAAAGAATGCAAGCCACTCAAAAATGTTTTGCGGAAAACTTTGTTTATGATAAAAAATCAAATCTACAAATAAAACTAATTAAATAGGTTATAAGTAAATATCTATTTATCATAAATGAGCTGCCATTCCAGAGTTTACATCATTAGGTCACAAAATAAAAATATCAACGTACAAAGGAAAAAATGTGGCTTGTTACCTTTTAATCGATAATAAATTAAACTGAATTTAAATTTAAAAAAAAAGCAGATAGGCTTGCACATAAATTTGTATTAAAGTTTATTCTGCATTATCTATCCACTTCTAATTTAATGTCTAAATGTTCCACCTCCGCCTCATCCAGGTTTACTTCTGTTACATTAGCAACACCAAGGATGAATAAAATTTGTGGTAAATCAGAACAATAAACTGCTTTTAATTTTGTATTTTACTAGCAGATGTTAATTTTTTTGCTTTTTTATTATTTTCCTTTGTTGTTTCAGTATATGGAAGTAGTGATCTCGCGGAAAATTTGTTAAATCAAGATTTTGACGGAAATACATGTTTTGGCCTTCCAGGAACCCAAAAAAAATGGTTTGTATGGTATGTGCCCTCTGTAACTCCCAAACATATGGTCTGATTTCTATGAGCTTTGGAATGTGGGGGTAAATCAAAAAATCATCTGGGAAATTAGCTTTTAAAATAAAACAGGAAGCGGAAGTTAGACAAGTTTTTTTGGTAGCATTTTTTTAGTAAAACAATTTTTCTAAATTTGAAACTGGAATCTTAGAGAAGACTTTAGGGCAAATCTAACGCTTTTTTTGCAGAACTTTCGAAATATCTGCCGCTATGATTATTAAAAATTATTACTCAAAAACTGGTTGACATATAGGCTTCAAATTTTTTATTGTAATTGCCCTATAGAGACGCAATGTTGCTGTGCACAAAAATTTTGGAAGAGTTTAGAGATATGAAGTAAAAACATATTTTTGGCAAACAAAAAAATATTGCAAAAAAACTGGCCACATGATTTTTTTTTACTTCTATAAGCTCACAGAGCTTGAGATGAGCTACAATTTGGTTCGCGTCTCAGCCCGCTTATTTATCTATGACGCCTTCTATGAATTTTTGAAAATCTAAAGTCCCTTTAATAAACCGGGGACGATAAAAAAATTTTTCCACTACTAGCATTAAACGATATCATTATTTACTTTGTTTTAGAGCCAAGAAGATGAATTTCTTTCCTAGTGGTTAATAATATTTCATTTTTAACTACTGGTTAATAATAAAAACAATTGCTATCTAGTACTCACATGCCTATTTAAAATTATAAACTTTCATGTAAAAATCTTTTGATTTTACTGGTAATAACCGTTCACCAACACTTTCTGCACCTTCCCTAATTTCAGGATGAGACATTTTATAACCACTATTATGAATAGTTATTTGTATTATAAGTAAAGAAAAACTTACTTTTCTTTAAGAATAATACATAAAATTTTTTTTGGACACTCAATGGAAATGAATTACATAAGGATTACATTTTATAAGAAATTATTTAAAAAATACATGACAAGCGCGAGTATCAAATTGCCGTTTCCATCACTGCAGCAACTAAACAAAAATAAGTATACAAAAATAAGTAAACAAAAATTTTGTCAAGTGTGGTCGCGTGAAATTTTGTGAAAATGGAAATAAATAATGAAAATCATCCTGAAATATCGGCATTAGCACCTGAAGCTGTTGCTAGTATATTACCCTCGAAATCACGAGATAAATATGAGAAGACCTACAATATTTTCAATTCCTGGAGGACTTCAAAGAATGTAAGGGATATTGACGAAGAAGTTCTGCTTGCTTTTTTTCATGAAAAGGTTAGTTTTCCTGAATACATTTATAAATTAGTTTCTCTCACGTTAATAGTTGTACGTTTAATATTTATTCCAATAAATAATTAATAATTGTTTATTTTGTTGCTATAAAGAAATGGTTGCTATAAAGAAAAGAGATACTTTTCTTTACGATTTGTAATCAGGAAATGTAGTCCATTTCCATTGAGTGTCTGAAAAATATATATTTTACATAAATGTCAATTGAAATTAACTATTCTCTTGTTTTCAAGCAATGCTACTTTATTTTTGTGCATATTTGCATTTGTAATTTTATTTTTTCTTAATGTAAAATCGATTAATTATAAAAGGAATAAAGGTGCTAGTAGTGTAAAAAATAATATATAAACCACGGTAGAGAAGACTTATCAGCCTCGCAACTTACTTCCCTCGATGCTTCGCATCTCGGGAAATAATTCTGCTCGGCTGAGAAAAATGTCTTCTCTACCTTGGTCCATAATATACTATCTGTTAAAGTAAAGCTAAATTGCTTGTGTGTAATAGCAGAATAAGATTAACAACTTTATTTTTAGGTGCAGTAATATTTAGGGGGGGTTAATTTTCCACGTCCTTCCCTAATTTTGGCGAAAAAGTTCGTCCATGCATTTTTGATATTTTTAAAGCACGAGGAATCTTTTTACAAAAGTTGTGATTTATTCATAACAAAAAAAAATTCTGTTAAACTTAATTAGCATAGGAACATCGATTACAACTTACAACTTAAGACTGCACAAGGCAGATAGCAATACACGTAGTGCGTAAGAGATGATCATTGTAGAATGACATCAGAATGCGCAAAGCAGCTTTTTTTCCGAACTTGCTAGCGTACAAATGGCTGCAGCTATGATTTTTTTAAATTTTGACCAGCGTTTTATTACTCAAAAACGTGTTGACAGATAGGCTTCAAATTTTTATTGTAATTGCCCTATGGAGATGTAATAATACTGTGCACAAAAATTTTCGAAGAGTTTAGAGCTACCAAGTAAAGATATATTTAAAGTTTTGTAACTTTTAAAAAAAATATTTCTAAAAAAACTGGCCAACAATTGTTTTTAAAATTTTGTAAGCTTGCAGTGATTGAGATGAGCTACGATTTGGTTCTTGTCTCAGCCCAGTAATTTCTCTATGATGTCTTCTAGGAATTATGAAAATCAAAAATTCAATCCCCTCTTAATAAACGAGGGACGATACAAAATTTTTGTTTAAGCTAAATTGCTCATGAGTAATATTAGATTTAGATTAAAAACTTTATTTTTAGGTGCAATAATATTTAGGGCCTTCATTTTCCACCTCCCCTAATTGTGGCGAAAAAATTTGTCTATGCGTTTTTGTATTTTTTAAAACACAAGGATTCTGTTTCCAAAAATAGTGATTTTTTCAAACAAAAGAAATTTCCGTTTCAACTTAATCAGCATAGGAACATTGATTACAACTCGAGACTGCACAAGGTAGATAGCAAAACACGTAGTGCGTAAGAGATGGACATAATAGAATCACATCATAACAGGCAGAAGCTGACCGCTGCTCTAAAATTTCTACTCGCCTAGTTTACGACTATTGTTCCGACTATTGTTACTCGTCCTTCTTGCAATGAGGGATTAGCAGGGGTTTATATTTAAATACCGTACAACTTTTGTTAGATGTACTGTAATTGTTGTAATTATAGCAAAGTTCAGGCGAAATGCTTCGCCTATTTTGTTTTCTAGTAATGCGAAGTCTCGATCAGGTGGTAGATGGGTGTGCTCGGGTATAAGAAAACGGTATTCGGTTGCATACAGCTTTACAAACACGTTGTAACCACAGGGCCATGATACCCTAATTTTTGCTCTGCTCTCCACAGTTATCTGTAAAAGTAGTTAAATATTTGGCTTTTCAGTACTTTCATTGTCTGTAATGTACATAAATAGTATGCTTTTTTGATTTGATCAGTAACTCTTTGAGCTATGTTCTCTTTTTTCTGTATTATACTGGCGACCGCCTAAATTGTACGACTAGGCCTTGCGCAAGTACAATGCCATTCCATCAGTCGAATCATAAGGACTAGCTTAACATTTTATGTTGAATCAAATCGAACATTATACAATAATATAAATGTTTTGAAACTGCAGTAAACGGTAATTTGAAACTGTAATTGGCCATGAATTTCAGATTTCAGTTTACTTAAGCTTTTTCGAAGGGGTCAGTGTCGTTACAAAGTTGAATGTTTCATTGAAAACTGTAAAAACAGGTGGGTAATTAAATTTAATGTATAGTCAAAGTTAACAAAGCCACGATAAAGTAAGCCTAAAAGTAAGTTGTATTTAGTTATCTATAGTGTATATGGGAAAACAGTTACCACTTGAAAAGGTAAACTTAAGTAGGAAAATAGATAAGTTACTTGCAATATAATGTATTTTGACATTAATTTAATAAAATTAATATGTTTTGTATATCTTCAGAATACTACATCAGAAGTATCCTTTTCAACACATCATAACAGTTTAATTTTCCTATTTCAGATCAGTTTCACAAGGAAAAGCATTAGCACTGGCTGCAACTTTTTTGTATTGTTGTATTTGTGTATTTTGTAAAAGCGTCGGGGGCTACTTCGCCCCCCTGATGAGTTCCAAAGAACGAAACGCTTTTTTCTCTTCTTAAATGTTCCAACTAAAGTTTCATTTCAAATGCTACGTTGTTTCTCTTTTATGTAATGTCTAGTAACCTGATCTAAGATTGCTGGTTTCAACCCCTTTGGAGGGTCAGGTAGGCACTTTCTAATTTTTCGTTGTTTTCTAAGATTATTTTATTTTAGTCTTCTGTTTGATTTTAATGCTGAGTAACTTGACTGGAGGTGGGGTGAGAACCCCTGCGGAAAGTCAG
>OY284494.1:330130-397812 GCA_958336395.1 Ctenicera cuprea
TATATATATATATATATATATATATATATATATATATATATATATATATATATATATATATATATATATATATATATATATATATATATATATATATATATATATATATATATATATATATATATATATATATATATATATATATATATATATATATATATATATATATATATATATATATATATATATATATATATATATATATATATATATATATATATATATATATATATATATATATATATATATATATATATATATATATATATATATATATATATATATATATATATATATATATATATATATATATATATTTGTATATTTGTATTTGTGTTGAAATGACACTGGATTGAAATTATTAAATTTGTTTTGTCTTTAAATATATAATTATTTAATAAGGTTGCAGTCCAGTGGCATAACAGAGCGATCACGGGCTGCCAGACATCAAAAAGGAAAACTTAAAAAAAAAGCTATGTACCGGTCATTGTACTTCAAAAAATACAACAATAAAAAGTCAGTCAGCTCGAAAATCTGTAGCCTAAATAAAAGCATTAAACCAGCGAAATAATTAGCTAGTTGAATTTAGAAATAATTGCTTCATTTTCGGTTTCAATCGCGAACGTGCATGTATATCGAAAACTTAAAATGGGTATAATAAAATTTTGGTTAATTTTTAAGCAAAGCATATGCATATCAAATTTGAATTGAGCTAAACCATTGGGTGACCATCAAAAGAGAAAGTTGAGCAAAAAATAGGACAAAAAACCTAAAAAAAAATGTAAACATTAACACTAACAGTTTTCTTAGTGTTTCTGCATATGGAAGTTTCTGCATATGAAAGTATAAGTGAAGTAGAAAATACTAAAAGGTTAAGCATCGACGAATTTATGATGAATTCGCCATAAAAAATACGGCAATGCAGTCGTTTTCTATAAACTAAAGTTGTCAATAGACTATTGTGTTTTTACTGCACAAGATTATCACCAACAAAAATAAGGTAATAAGGCTGGGGTATTATGGTTGCAGTAATGTTTAAAATTTAAATTTTTTAATAATCGCCACTGTTGCCACGCATACGCTAATTCCTGCCAAACTACGGTTTACGATCCAAACCCCATTACTGTACCCAAATGTACGATAATTAAAATTTTTCATGAATCTAATAAATATGTTTCAATTTCAATTTTTTTTTTAATAAAATCTCATAATTCTTTCTTATTATTTATTTAAAAATAAATACAAATTAAACCAGCGTACTTCTATTATTACGCACCACCAACATCTTTAAACTACATTCCTAACGCTTGACTAATATAAGTACCTGAAATTCTTTTTAGAAATTAGGGATTTCGCCAAAATTTGTCTGTAAAGAGTAAATTTGGTTTTTTATTTGTTGTTACTGTTGGTAATGATGTTTACACCAACTAAAACCTAGTAACTTTTGTATTTCTGTACTATAGTTGAAATAAAGTTCAGTTTAATAACTGAATGTGCAGAGGAAAAACGTGCTTTACTAATAGTTACATAGGGTTCAATTTTTTGTTAAATACTATTTTTCGGACACTCAATGGAAATGGACTACATTTCCTTATTACAAATCGTACAGAAAAGTATCTCTTTTCTTTATAGCAACCATTTCTTTATAACAACAAAATAAACAATTATTATTGTATTATAAGTAAAGAAAAGTATTGTTTTGTTTAGTTGCTGCAGTGATGGAAACGGCAATTTGATTCTTGTGCTTGTCATGTATTTTTTAAATAATTTCTTATAAACTGTAATCCTTATGTAAGCCATTTCCATTGAGTGTCCGAAAAATTTTTATGTATTATTCTTAAAGAAAAGTAAGTTTTTCTTTACTCATCGCGTTTCAATCTCGGCTGCGCCTCGATTAGAAAGATTGCGATTCATAAAGAAAAACAATACTTTTCTATACAAATAACTATTTTTTATGGAGTGTTTTTTTTAATGAAATTCCGTTCTGTTTTTCATAAAATGCAGTTTTTTTTAATATTTTAGAATTAATTAGTTAATATTTTGAATTGATTGTGTGGTAGGCACATGGTGAAACATTATTAATAAATATATAACTATTAAAAAATTAATAGATTATTAATATTTTATTAATAATCTATTAATTTTTTAACAGTTAAATATTTATTAATTAGTTAATATTGTGAATTTACATTATTAAATTTATTACTCTAGCAAAATGTGGAAGTAAAATCGTGTTACTGAAGGTTTCATTCTAAATGGCCACGCCTACATGTGTGTTGACAAATTTTATGTCCCCTTCTTGTTCACTTTAGCATTCTAATGGTCCGAATTTGTCAATTAGGTCCAAATTCGATTCTTTTCAAGGACCGTTGAAAACCGTCAGAAACTTCCCTATTTTTGCGGAAAAATTAACCCCTTAGATTGGTTATCGTTATTTTCTGCCCCTATAAATAGAAACCTCTTTCAATGCAAATCAAAAATCTTCTAGTTGCGGAAGACTTCTCACCCTAAGGTTTCTTGGTTAGTTGCGATACCACCAGGTTTTCTAGTTACGGAAGACCTCCACCTCAGCAAGGGCTGTTGGAAAGCACAGTGACAGCTGCACTAGAGTCTAGCCCCTTGTCATCCTGCCGATCCTGAATTGCGCAATATCATCTAACATTGGCTCGCATATGTGCTAGTGTGATATTTACATCGAGATTTGCATTGTTAACGCCGATTTTTTCATTGCTAATAAATTGCATTCAATGGAAAACAACAAATCCTTTTTTTTAATTCATTACCAGACTTGCGTGTTAGTATGCCGTCAATCAGTGAGTGAATGCAAATTTGTCTTCGTATTTTTTCTTTAAAAATATACCTGCTCTTAACAAACAACCTCGCGTTAACAGCAAAACGCAACAACTGTATTTAAAAAAAAAATTTGGTTCCAACCGAGATTCGACCCCGTAACTACTTATGCAGTAAAAAATCAGAACGACCGAACACACCCGCATATCCATCTGTGCCACTACGGTGTTGTTGTTTACACACATTTCAGCTGCATGCAGAGGTCAAGTCATGTGAGTTAGGATGGGTCTAGGACACTTCGCCGATTGCCCACAACGCCGAATCGATTTCTTAAGGTCCACATCGTCGAACTTGCCCACAACGCCGAATGCTCGGAAGGGACACCTTGTCGAATGTGCCCACAATGTCGAATGCTCGCAAGGGACACTTCGCCGAAAGTGTCCACAACGCCGAAAAATATTCGGTAGTGTTCACAAGTCCCGATGGTGCCCGAATAGCATGTTGTTTGTGTAAAACATCTATAATGTAGAGCTCTGATTAACGCCTAATGAACACTTTGCGGAATGTGCCCACAACATCGAATGCTTGCAAGGGACACTTTGCCGAATGTGCCCACAACGTCGAATGTTCGTAAGGGACACTTTGTCGAACGTGTCCACAACGCCGAATGCTTGCAAGGGACACTTTGTCGAATGTGCCCACAACGTCGAATTCTCGTAAGGGACACTTTGTCGAACGTGCCCACAACGCCGAATGCTTGCAAGGGACACTTTGTCGAATGTGTCCACAACGTCGAATTCTCGCAAGGGACACTTTGTCGAACGTGTCCACAACGCCGAATGCTTGCAAGGGACACTTTGTCGAATGTGCCCACAACGCCGAATGCTTGCAAGGAACACTTTGTCGAATGTGTCCACAACGTCGAATGCTCGCAAGGGACACTTTGCCGAATGTGCCCACAACGTCGAATGCTCTTATTAGACGCCGAAAATGACAACAACACCGATGGCTGATGAGTAGCGATTGGTGGATGAAAATTCTTATAACAATTTTCAGTTGTATAGTAATAAAATAATTATATACAGGGTGATTGTTTTTTTAAACGATCTACCCAAAATATCTAGTACCTCCTATAAACTGTTTAGTCTTTCTGATACTGTTTTTAAAATGCTGCGAATTAATTCAGAGAAGTCTAAATTAATTTTAAAAAACGACTTTTTTGACTATTTTAAAAAAAGTCAAAACTTTTGCCAACCCTGTAAATAAAGCAAACAAAAAGTTTTCTAGGTTTTTGGGCATTGTCAAAACGCTATTATGTATTCAAAAACTGGCCACACATTTTCCTTGACTCGGTGAGGTATTTTCCTTTAAAACAAAATTTTGTTTAACAATTTAACATAACGAGTCCATATCGTTGAAAATTGAAATAAAATCTTGTCAGTAACTTTTCTCAACCAACGAAGCGCATAACATTTTTTTAAGATTTTTATTTTTAGGTTATTATTTTACTAAATACGATTTTAAATTAACGGTTATCTGGATAATTCGGTAAGCTTTTACTATCCGTATAAAATATACGAAACCAATATCTGATAAATCGTCTATCCGGATTTATTAAAAAATCCGATATCTAGATTCGTCCAAAACTATCATTCTGCGTATTTAACTATTAAAATTTGACGTTCGAATATGTACTTATAGTTAATTCAGATGAAAATTGCAGGGTGAATTGTATACGCGAACTCCAGTAAAATAAATGATTAAGATCAAATTTTTAGCAATACACATTTATATTATTCAAATTTTAAACAACACTCTAGTATTCGGATAAATTCAATATTTAAATTTCGTACATGTGAGCGTAGCTGCAATACATGCCTACAAATTTGGTTTTATTGAAGATAATATTATTTAATTCGTTTATTTGGTAGTGGCTGGACGTGGGAACGAACTTGTCGATAGCTTTGCAAGCCGGCGACGGTAATCCTTCAGGTTCACTGCTTTGTCGGCACCAATAAATGAAATGCAAATTTTGTAGAGTTATTATTTTATAGTTATATTATATTCCAGCTAATCTTAAAATTTGTTCACCCAAACCTAGTGTCGGCGGTTTAAAGGGTAAGTAAATGGCAATTAAGCAATAACCGCTCTAATCCTTCGTCTGCCTGCACATTAGAAGTAAAAGCTTTTTGAAAAACTGTATTTTCCCAGTAAAATTAGCAGATGTTCCTATTTGTAAATATGCCGATTTTGTAATAAGGTTAAATGAGCAATAAACATCCAGCAGGTACCACTGGTTTCAAACCTTCCTAATGCCGCTTTGTAGACGTGGTTTTAAAATGCAAAGTTGCCTTCAAAATATAAAAATGATATAATCCATAAAATGGATTCATCTTACTACATAAATATATCAAATGGCCGAATATCTGCTCCAAAAATAAGTTACATACTTTGGACTACTTTTATTATTTGTTGGTAACATTAAACATTAACATTAATTTTTTACTTTAATTAAATTGAAATGATAATAAAATTGTACAACGTAATAACGATTGGTTTAATTAAATCTTATTGGTAAGAATTTTAGCTATTAAAGTATGCACTAATGACATAAATGAATATGTCTGTAGTCCTTTTTGAGAGGCTAAAGTTATAAGAATTATTCCTATTATATAAAATCAACACATTATAGCTGTCGTCGATTCTCAATACTGTTTAGAGATGTTATTGTAAATTACAATAAAATTGAAATTGTAAAAGGTCACAGCTTTAACCGATATGCGAATAATGCAAAAATCAAATTTATACCATCAGCATAGAAAAAACCCGGATTAACATAAAAAATCCACAATTCGGATGTAAACTTACAGGGTGATTCTAAAATATCTTTTGGTCAGGGTCGGCAAAGTGTCCCTTACGAGTGTTCGGCATTTTGGACATGTTGGCGTTTTGGTCATAGTCTCTATTCGGCGTTTTGGTGAGGGTCGGCAATGTGTCCTTTGCGAAATAATGGGTGTAATGGACACGCAAGGATCGGCAGCTTTTGCCTAATTATCCTAGCTCTAATCATCCTAAAATTATTTTTAAAATCTGTTTACGAAGTTTGGAGGCGTTCCAAAATTTCATTATTTCCGATGTTTGAGTTTCTACAACTCATTATCTCCTAAACCACACCAATCTAAAAATGTATTCTTGATAAAACTAAGTCCCATTTTTTTGATATTTTTTTATTGAATGGCGTTACGCTCCCCCATCCCAAATTTTCGCTTGCCGTTTTAAAAGTATCGTCTTTTATTTTATTCCAATTTCTTGAAATCGAAACAATTATGTAGAAAGCGTGATATCAAAATTTTCACCTATCATCTTCTCCAAATAACAAGAATACCACCTAAACTTCAAGCATTATGGTAATCTCCAATTTTAAAATACGACACGGAAACTAAATACGAATTCTGAAAATAGTATTATTTATAGAATATCATGTTTTAGAGTAGTTGCAAAATCTCATGATCCGCGAATTGCGCACCGCCGGGAGTGAGAAGGCTGTAGAAAAGGACGCCCAAACAGTGTTTTCGGCTCAACCTAAAAACATCAGGCTAGCATGTAGGCGCCAAATTTAAAATAGACTATGCGTTAAGTGTGTAATTTAACTCTTTAAATTTCACCAAATTAATGATAATATATTAAATAAACCACTTCCCCAAAAAAAAATGAAATGAATGAATGTAAATATTTTGAAATATTAAAGGGAAGTGTTTTCATTTAGCAAAAATCAGAACACAATAAAACAAATTATAGGTACATGAAGTCAAATTTAATGCAATTATCGTACAACACGATTACACAATTAAATATTATACATAAATTCAAATTGAATGCAAATACAATCCATATTAAAATGAAAGGAATGAATGTAAACAATTTTAAGTTAAATATCAAATCAAAGTGTTTTCAGATAATAAAAAGCAAAAATTATATATAATTATAACGGTTTACAACCTAAATCGTCTTCATCGTCAGAAGACCAATACAGTTCCGAGTCATCACTGCTGTCATTAACATTTATAATAAGTTCCAGCACATCATCTATTATATATTCCCTGGCAAGATATTCGTCCTCGACCTTCTTCACATGTGAACAAATGTTTGCCCATTCTTGCACACCAACAACATTAAATTTATCTTCTGCCAACTTCCTGACATCATCCATTTTAAACGTTGTATTATGGGCAGCCACATGATTTTTTACCAATGCCCATATTTTTTCTATGGGGTTGAGTTCCGGATGATATGGGGGCAAGCGCAGTGCCACGTGACCCTGTTCGGCTAAAATTTTGTCGATCACATATACTTTGTTAACTGGTTTATGCTGGTTTATGTTTGCATATAATTCCACTTTTGTGTCTTGTAATTGAAACGGTAAGTTTCTTTCCGTTAGCCATCTCCTCATGTCCTCTTTTTTCCAAGCCGAGGTTGGATTTGGTTCGGTGGTTACGTTGTGGTACGATGCATTATCAATAACCAACACAGAATTTTGTTGCATATTTGGAAGTAATTTCTCTTGTAACCACTTCGAAAAATTCTTGTTGTTCATGTCGTCATGATAGTCCCCAGTTTTAAGGCCCGATTTGAAAGTAAGTAAACCATTCGGAACAAAGCCTTCTTCACCGCCAGCATGCACAATAATTAAACGTTGTCCTTTGGCAACTGGAGACTTCATACATTTGCTTGATCCGTCATCCCAAGCTTTAGGTGCAGTGTGTGAACTATGCAAGTAGGTTTCATCACAGTATATAATATTCCTACCTTCGCTTCTGTATTGTTTTATTTTCCTCAAGTATTCAAGTCGCTTCGCTCGGATTTCTGTTTTCTCAATCAGCACTTGTCGATTATCTTGGCTTTTTTTCCAACGGAATCCTATTTTATGCACTAACTTCCTAAAGGAACGTATCTTTCCAGTAAAATTAATGCCTTCATCTTTCACTGCTTCAAATACAGCCTGCATCGTTGGTCTTCTTTTGTGAATATTTGCAAATCTATAAATAATTGTGCGTACAGTTTCTTCTTCGTACTGATCCAACGTAGACCTCGGACTGCTTTTATTGATGATTTTCCTTGGGGAAGTAAATTTGCCACCATCTGGTTGTAGCCTGCCTTCCTTAACAATTCTTTTGACGGTGGCTGATCCAACGCCAGTTGCCTGCGACACCCTTTCGATCAAACTGCTTAAAGGAATAATAAGTTCTTTGGCATCCTTTTCTTCCTTCATAAATTTATAAACGCTGTAAATTATTTCACGGCCTTGACTGTGCACTGTTCGTTTGGCGTTGCTCATAATTACTAGTGATCTGTAAATAAACTTTAATTAGTAAAATGGCTAAACAGAATGAAAATGGATTTCAACAAAGTAGAACTTGGTACTGCCAATAGAATATTATTGTTACTTACTGTACAACAGATACTGCTGCGAAGTTTTTAAATAACGCACTACTTTTGCAAAGAAAACGCTGTAGGTGGATTATAACCTAAAAACAGTTTTAATAAGTATTCCATAAAAATGTTAAATTTGGGTACTTCTACTTACAGCTACACAGTAAATAAACCGCTGTAGTCTTCAAAAAAACTGTTTCCTCTAATAACACAGGGAAATTTAAATATAACCACGGAAAAATTCGCACGCATCAAAATGACACCAAATATTTCGGCAACGATATTTTCAGGTTGGTCTTTAGAACAGTTCGTGACGTCAGTAGCATCTTTTGGTTTATTGCGCACGGATCATGAGATCCTGCAACTACTCTACAACTATAATTTAAAGTTTTTATATCCGATACTGATAATTTAGAATGTGTATATTTTCACTAGGGTAATTGTATATACAGGGTGTTCCAAACTCGGGACGGTATTCTACCATAAAAACTGAACAAAAAGTTTCTCAGATTTTGCGATTCGACCTATATTTTTGTAGTTATTAAATTTTGAAAAATCTGAAAATAATCAAAAAATAAATATTCAAACTCAAATTTAAGTGTTTGATCTAGTACTGAAAATAAATCCATGATACATTACAACAACAAGAGATAGTTTAAAACGTTAATTAAAAGGAAAAATTGCAAATGTAGTTTAAAGTGTCTGAAAAACTCCAAATTACGTGTTCAGTTAAGCAGTGGCACGCTATTGGCTGTTGAAAACAGCACGTCATTATTTATGTCGCCTGGACTTTCCCATACTTATACAAAATAATTTCTTTTCTATATCTAATCACAACAATTCGCATCAAATGCGATCTAACTAAGAAGTGTTTTCAGTTTAATCTAGAATAAAATAGCCGCGGAAAAATACATTTTTTTTTCATAAATTATTTAGATATTGGCCGAAAGAACCGAATTTACTTGAAAATTTGTTGAGAAACTGTAAAACGACCAAAATCAGTTCTTAAGAATTCAAACATGCCAGGAATGTCTTTACTGAAGCAAGAACATAATTTGAAAATAGTTTATCTACTGTTCGGCAGTAGATAAGACATATTTATTACCAATAATCTTAATAAAACATCAATGTAAATAGAATCAAAATGGTTTATATATTGAAAATTAAATAACGATTGGCTTAATTTATGAAAAATAACAATATTTGTATTTAAAGAAATGTATTTTAATGTAATATGAGTTGTAAATTATGTAGAAAATATTAACAAAATTAAAAGAAAGAAAAGCATTGATTTCGATATTTTATTCACAGTTCAAATCGAAATTGTTAAAAAACTAACAATATATTAGCGCAAGTTTTGCCGTAAAAAGTAGCATAGTATGCGACAAAGATGGTAAAACATGTGATATGTGTCCAGGTTTAGTAAAAATATACAAGGAACATTTAACAAAACAGTAAGGATAAAACGGTTTTAAGTGTTTCAACATTCACCCCTGCATTCACTGCCATCATTGGAATTTACATAAAAGTTGCAAAAATCGAAAATGACGTAAAATGACGGTCAGATGCCGCATTGTGTAAACGACCGTCATTTTACATCACTATTGGTTATTTAAAGAAAGTCCCTTCTTCTAGATCTAGTATTAGCAAAATGTTTTATCAAGTCTTCTAGATCTATTTTATTGGTCTCGAGTTGGCTAATAAAATTGATTTAATTAACGCCGCGTTTAACTCCACGTTAACGTGGAACATTAAAATATTTTTGGATCCACGCGATGACGTCACAATCCTTCGCACTAATTTATCAGTGAGTGAATGCAATTTTGTTTTCGTATTTTTTCTTTAAAAATATAACTGCTCATAACCATAACCTCGGGTATACAGTAAAGACCAACAACATTGCTTAAAAAAACAGTATAATAAAATAAACAAAAAAGTTTGGGCCCAACCGAGATTCGACCCATCACTTATTAATGTAGTAAAACGCTGTACAGCCGCATGTCGATCTGCGCCACTACGAAGTTGCAGGCAGCTGCTAAAACACGTAATATAAACTTCATACAGTCAGACCGTGCAGATGACATTTCGCGTGGATCTAAAAATATTTTAATGCTCCGTGCAGCTAGACATGGTGTTCAATTAATAACAAAGATAGATCTGCCTTTATGTTCCATTGTTCAGCCATACGAATTGCTTCGAACCGAATATCTTCATATCTATTTCTATGGAAATTTAACAGCTGTTATGGTTTACGTCCGAGAGGACCATCGTGTAGGGTTAAGTTTTTTAAATTTAATATCAGTGTTGCAGCAACAACAATTGTTAAAAAACTCATGAGTTAATTCTCCTTGTTCTTCAACTAAACTCCTTAAGTTACATTCGAACTCTTTTCGTATAAACCTATAACATAAACATTTATAAAGCCCACGTGTCAGGCACAAATCAAGCACAAAGAAATCATGGAGCGAGTGATTTATTGATGTATGATAAGTACCGACAAATAATAAGACGAAAGTGTTTAGTCAGGCTAATTTTATCTTCACGACTATAAAATAGTACCTACTACTTACATTAGTTATATAGAAATTGCAAATTTGTATAAACACAAATAAACGCATATCCGGACCCCCTGAAGTCTTGCCCCCCCCGGCAACAAGGGGTTTCGTGGGTGTGACGTTACGCCACTGGGGTTGGTAAAAGTTATGACCTTAAAGAAAAGTCGAATTTTTTGAATTATTTCGCAGCATTGTAAAAACAGTATCAGAAAGACTAAACAGTTTATAGGAGGTACTAGATATTTTGGGTAGATCGTTTAAAAAACAATCACCCTGTATATAATTATTATATTACTATACAATTGAAAATTGTTATAAGAATTTTCATCCACCAATCGCTACTCATCAGCCATCGGTGTTGTTGTCATTTTCGGCGTCTAATAAGAGCATTCGACGTTGTGGGCACATTCGGCAAAGTGTCCCTTGCGAGCATTCGACGTTGTGGACACATTCGACAAAGTGTCCCTTGCAAGCATTCGGCGTTGTGGACACGTTCGACAAAGTGTCCCTTGCGAGAATTCGACGTTGTGGGCACATTCGACAAAGTGTCCCTTGCAAGCATTCGGCGTTGTGGACACGTTCGACAAAGTGTCCCTTACGAACATTCGACGTTGTGGGCACATTCGGCAAAGTGTCCCTTGCAAGCATTCGACGTTGTGGGCACATTCCGCAAAGTGTTCATTAGGCGTTAATCAGAGCTCTACATTATAGACGTTTTACAGAAACAACATGCTATTCGGGCACCATCGGGACTTGTGACACTACCAAATATTTTTCGGCGTTGTGGACACTTTCGGCGAAGTGTCCCTCCCGAGCTTTCGGCGTTGTGGGCACGTTCGGCGTAGTGGGCATTGAATAACATTCGGCGTTGTGGACACGTTCGACGTTGTGGACCTTAAATAATCGATTCGACGTTGTGGGCATTCGACAAAGTGTCCAGGCACCGTTAGGATCGGCAGGACAAGGGGCTAGCTAGACGCAAATGACAGGTGATAACCGTGAATCTCAACAGCTAAGGCTGTTAATATTGACAGGCTTCTTGCATTAGGATAGAGGAAGTATTTTTGCAGATACGTTTAAAGACGAGTAAATCGTAAAGATAGCTCGTATATATGGCTCCATAAAGTTGCGGAATGGGCAAAAATGTGGTGTAACTTGATGATATCACGTTGCTTGTACGTTTTAATATTTTAATGTATTGGTCATGAAACGTTGAACAGACGTTGAGATCTGATGAATATAGTTGACTGTAAAACTTGAATTATCATAATGTCTGTGCAACCGTTCAAACGATTGTAGTAAGGTGAAAATAAAATAACTATTGTATACCTAATGTATATCTTGCAAGAGTTTAACAATATAACACTAATTAGAATAAAGTAGTAACGGAATAAAAGGTAATTGGAAGTGTTCCAACAGGGAATACATATTTGTGAGGATTTCCGTCTTTCTTCAACTTTATTACCCTACACCGCATCGAATTCCTTGCCAGCCGCCAGCCCGAACATGTGCTTTGATGACCTGTGACCTCATCTACCCCTTGGTTTTAAGAAAACCAAGCGGGGCATTCACTGTTAAGCTCTGGTTGGTAGACGCATTGGAATTAGTTGTATTGAAAGTTTTAATTGAGAATTTATTACAATAAATATTTAGAGCATTAAACGCGTCTTTTTATTGAGCAAGCTCATATATTCATACCGTTTTGAGTTCTTAAGCATCATGAAAAGCATGATGTCAGACTGAGTTTGGCATTGACATCGATAGAGTTGTAGTGGTTTGATATTGGTATGCTATTAAAAGGTCATCTGACCCGTGAACAGAGAAAGGTTATTATAAATTTGAGTATTGTTTTAAAAATATGAATTTAATACCTTGTAAACTAGAAGTGAATACGAGGTTTTGTTATTGTAAGATAATTCAGTCTGTTTGTTTTTAAAACTGAAACGGCGAATATTTGCCTACATAGATGATATATTAATTTGAGCAGGTTTGTAGAAATAAAATTAAAATTAACACGTAACCGAGGTAGTTCTTTCAGTGAGATTTTACGTGCAAAATAACCCCCTTTATATGTTTATAAATTCTTAGTAAACGTTGATACGTGAATTAAAATAAAGAGATAAATAATAATAAATAAATAAATTTCCAGTAACTGTATTCATATTTTACAACGACCTATACAGTACCATCAAGATATATTATACAGGGTGGGGCAATAGTGCTTGGGAGTTCGATACCTCGTACACCATAACAGATAAAAAACTCTTTCTAATGCAGATGTAAACTGTGGGTAAATGCGCATACATAGAAATTATTTGAAATATACAGGGTGTTACAAAAAAGTGTGGCACGCTTAGGGTAATTTTTTTTTAAATGGAATGTGCTGAATATTTTTGCATATTTAACACTTCTCTTGGGATGCTTATTCATATCTAAAATATTAGCGCCATCTAATGTTAGGTTTAGAAGTAATAATATTAAAAAAAATGATTTTTACATTACTCTACTTAAAAATTCACCACTTCCGCGGCCGCAGCTTTGAAGGCGGAATTAAGTAAGGACCTTATTGTAGGAGGTTGTAGGATGCTCTTGTTTAAATATCGTAGAGCCACCATATACAGGGTGTTCAAAATTAATTTTCAAATGTTGAGAACTTAAAAGTTATTCTTCTCAACTTTTTCAAATGGAACACCCTGTATATTTTTTAACGATGTATTGTAACGATGACTTGTATGTACATCCTTATGTCTATTTGTAACCACTTTTGATTTATTGAGCAAAAAGTACAAAATTCAACAATATTTATTAATTATTATTGGTTGTAAATTATTTTGGTTGTTTGTGTTCGACAAAACAATAAAGCATCTGTTTGCTAGCAATTGTTTTGCACAAACATCTAACGTACATTTCTCGCAGTTATCGACCATCAGTTTTTATTTGTAGTATTTGAGTATTCCAACATGAATTTTAATAAAGAAGAACTTGTAGACATAATTTTTGTTTTGGGCGAGTCGGAAAGAAATTGTTTGCTTGGCAATAGAATTTACCACCAACGGTATCCTGAACGAAGGCTCCCTAAAGTTGATAGCTTCCAAAACCTGCTTGATAGATTTGTGGAAGCGGGCAATGTAAAAGTGAATGAATTAAAAATGTTGTGAACGAAGAAAATGAGTTATCTGTTGTGCTGGCAACGATTGAGGATCTCCATATTAGTCAGAGAGAAGTGAACTCATTAGTAGTTAATGATGCGTAACGATTAGTTAGTAGTTAGTTTACTTCTTTAGTGTCAGTTTTACCACTGATGCTGACAACTTTGCTGTCGAAATACGTATCTGGTATTTAGTTACTTGTGTGGAAGGGTGTTTTATTTGTCAAGGATATTTCGACACCTCGGAGGAGCGTTTCTCGCCGTTTTTCAACAGACAAATGGAGTTATCAACACACAAGGGTTGTATTCTGTGGCGAAATCGTGTAGTGGTACCTCCAAATTTACGAAAACGAGCTCGTAGTTTATTGCATGCCAATCATCCTGGTATGACGACAATGAAAGCATGCGCTAGAAATTATTTCTGATGGCCTAAATTGGACGAAGACATTGAACAGTGTGTTCACCAGTGTTATCAATGCCAAATTAATAGACCAAATCTAAAACAAGCTCCACGATAGTTCATTCCAGCTACAGAAAATCGATGGAATAGATTGCACATCGATTTTGCTGAGCCTTTCCAAGGAAAAGGATTTCTCATAGTCGTCGATTCAATGTTAAAACGGGTGGAAGTTGAGAGTGTTCTAAATCAATCATCAGTTGAAGTTGTTAGATGTCTACGAGAATTACTTGCAACTCACGGCATTCCACAGATTATTATTAGTGATAATGGTTCAGTTTTCGTGTCAGATTAGATCCAAACAATTTTACTCATTAAATGGCATTAGAGCGCATACGACAGCATCATACCATCAGTCTAGCAACGGACAAGCAGAGCGTATAGTTCAATACGTGAAGAAATCTTTATTGACGTTAGCTGAAGTAGATAAAAATCTAAAATTAGCGAGATTTCTTTACAGACAGCATACAACAGTTCACGCTACCACCGTCAATACTCCTGCTGAACTTTTAATGGGGACGAAACTAAGAACAGCATTAGATTATACGCTATTACAACAGATCAACGTACACTAAGAACATTGTCCGAGAGTGATCAGGTATATTTGCGAAATTTTGGCACCGGACCTAAATGGTTAGCTGGAAAAGTACTTCAAGTGATAGGTCCTGTTTCATACGTTATGGAATCGATCGATGAACAGATATACCGTAGACACATCGATCAAATTCGTGGAAGAGAAGAAGCAGTACCTTCACAAACAAAAACGCCTATTCACGCTTCAATTACTCAAACGCAAATGCTTATTCACAAAGAAAATTTGCCACTGGTCTCAACTTCGCAACCGGAGGTTCAAAATGATAATTTGCTTCCTATGTCTTTTACAATAGAAATTCCACTATTGTCCAATGGTGCAGATGAAACAGAGATTCCAGCTGAAGATAATCGACCTGAACAAACAACCGATTCCGAAGTAGTACGTTCATCAACGTTTGTGCCACTAGCACAGTCTCCTAAAACTTTAAGACAACTTCCACTTTAGTTCTCAAAGAACGCAACCGAAACTCGCACATCAACGAGGTTAAGAAAAATTCCTCAATACCTGAATAATTACGTCAAGTACTAAACAGGGAGGAATGTTGTATATTCAATCTTATGTTACTTTGATAATACGTTTAAAATATTTTTCTTAAATAATTGCAGTTTGTTGATTCCCTTTATGTCAAGAATATTTAAACCTGTATTCTTATTTATTTAGTAAAGAGCCATAATACCTAATACCCCAAATGCATATTTAGTTACTGAAAATCGATGCCAGGATCTCGGAGAATGATTGTTGTGAGGTTAAAGAAATCCCTGGGCCTTTAAGCCGAATGAGAATTGAAATACGTCGAATTTAAAGAGTTCATTGAGTGGCATTGATGTTTGTAAAAAAGAGTGAATTCAAATATATTGAATTACTGCTTGGAGAGATTGAACGCTTGAAATGGTTGTTGTTGTTGTTTAAGAGACGTCAGGGGCCCTACTCTCGACTCGTGCATCAAATTTTTCGTATACGTATATGATGTCATTGCATGCAATTTTATATGGGATGACATCATATACGTATACGAAAAAAATGAACACGAGTCGAGAATAGACCCCCAGACTGTGTGCTGAGCTTTGGGTTCTTGTTGTTTAAGAAACACATCAGACTGCGTGCTGACTTCTAGGCACTTATTGTTTGAGAGACACGTCAGACTGTATGCTGTACACCTGACTGCTGGACTCTTGTTGTTGAGAGACACATCAGACTATATGCAGTACACCTGACCTCTGGGCTTTTGGTTATATAATTTGATGACAATACGTTCATTAAAAAGAGGACAATTATTATTAGTAAATATCTAGTTGAACTAATCATATGTCGGTGCAGAGCGTGTTTCAGATGTTCAAGCGCCCCCAGCACTCCGCTGTTTCAGGTGTGCCGCGCTGCCGCCACATGTAAACTTGCGGGTGTTAGGAAAGGCAAGTGGAGACAAGATCCAGTATAAACAAGGGCCAGATAGGAGAGATGACCAGTGTAATAAATAGCTAGAGTGGATAGGATAGGAGAGAATTATGAGACTGTCAAGCTGATTAGGGGAGCTGTGCAACAAGTGGTCGCGAGCCAGGAAAATATTTTATTTCATACTGTACGCTATATACCACTTTACGTCATTGATTTGAGTCCGGGAAATGGCACATTACAGGCCAAGGACGGGAAGTGTTGCTTAGCAGCTCTTCCCGGACTGCTTGGAGAAAAATTCATCAAACACATCTATTTGTAGCTAAGCAACGAGAAATACCAACAGCGAATGTTTAATTTGACAGAATATAAATTTTAAAAATGACGTTTTTATAAAAAGAAAATATTCAAATAAAAAATGGTTTTGGCAGTAATGAAATAAAATTTTGTACGATACACGTCCGTGAAGTGATTATTAAAGCATTCGTTTAGAAATTTCGGACTCGGCTCCTTTCGTCGCCTCGTCCGCTAATATCTAAACTCATACTTTAATATGTCACTTCCCGGACTAGTGACGTAAATAACTAATAATTATTCGGTATACAGCTTTTGACATGTTGATTGTGTAAATTGTATTCAGTAAATGTGGAAGTGAATTCGTCTTACTGAAAGTGTACGGTTAATTACTATCCTTCACCTCAAAATTAGCTTCTATCTAACACTTAACTTGTACTTAAATTACAATTTAAATTTTCAAAATGTTCTCTATTTACATTTGCACAATATTCAAATCTATGTAGGAAGTCTCTACCTGTCACCTTATTCAATAATTATTTAGGATTAATAAAGTCACATCTCATCTTACCAGCCTATTACCGCAACATCGGAAAATTTGGCACAAAGTCAAAATGATCCGTACCTTCAAAATGCAACTGCAGCAGACGTGTTAAGTATATATTACATAGTAGGAGTAACTACACTCCATTGCGAAGTTTGTCCTGCAATGCAGTGGGTCAGGGTCACCGAACATCGCTTCCAAGACCCAGCCGTCTCGCACTCTTTATCCAGTACGAGGTGGTGGAGCAAGCACCACGCCTCACACGGCTGCATTAACCTGACCCCTAAAGAGGCTTGGTTCCCAATTTTTTAAAAGCGACTGGGTAATCCGCCCGCCAGGCATACGGTCTCGGATTCAAACTTGAGACCTTCCGCGTAGCAGCTAAGTTCCCAAACCAGTCAGCCACTCTGGCGCCATATATTATATAGGGTTTGTATAAATTAGCATACATGCTACACAGTGGTATTCCTTCAGCAAAAATAATATTAAATAATAAACGTTTTTTACTTTCCTATACTTTCAGTATAGGAAAGTATTGATTTAATGCAAAAATTTCAAAGTTGAGATTTTAACGGAAATAGTCCGGGGTCCATGGACCCCAAAAAAGTAATTTTTAAAAAATGTCTGTCTGTGGGTTACGCTCCATATCTCCGGAACGGCTGGACCGATTTTGATGTGCTTTGGAATAAGGGGGTATATCAAAAATTCACCGACAAAATAAGCTTTAAAAAAAAACGAAACCGGAAGCAGAAGTTAGACATGTTTTTTGGTAGCATTTTTTTCAGAAACTGAATTTTGGAAATTTTAATAGTGAAGATTAAAGAAGGCCTTAGGACAAATCAAACGATTTTTTACCGAACTCTCTAGCTTTAAAATGGCGGCCGCTACGAATTTTTGAACATTTCGACTTTAACGCCCATTTACTCAAAAACCAGTTATCTGATTGGAATCAACTACATCTTGTTTGGTAGCCCTTTGAGGGTACTATACCATGAAATATAATTAATTTTGAAAATATAAAAACGATCGCAATGACATCACTCCAAAACTTTGGAATTTTTCAAAAAAATATTTCTCAAAAACTGCCCACACGTTTTTGTTTAAACTTTTTAAGCTGATAGAGCTGGAAATCTTCTACAATTTGTTTTTTTGTGCATTGCTATAATTTCATTGTGACGCTCTCTATGAATTTTTGAAAATTGAAAATTGGTACCCTTTTACTTATTTAACGGGTGGCAATAAAATATTTCTGTTAAAGCAATATAGCTCATCATTGATAGCAAAATCCGAATATCATATAATTTTTTTGATACTTTAATATTTAGGGGGGCTACTGTTCCCCCTCCCCCCCAAAATTGTCGCTACAAAATTAAAAAATTGATTTCTTCTTTTGTTTGCTCTAGGAGAATCTTTTTACAAAAAATCGAATTTTTTTTTTCCCCTTAATAATCTTTTTGTCCTTAGAAGAATTTCACATACTTTCTACAGCAGTGGTATTCTTGTACTAGTCGTTTAATGTTCAGTGTAGGCTAACTTTTTTATTTTAATAGATAGACTCGCAAACCCAAGAGCAAAGTTGTAGGGCAAATTCTTCTCGATTGTATTTAAGAAAAAAAACTTGAGTTTCCAATTTTAATATGGCGGCCACGGTAAAAAATAATTTTTTTTTAAATGGAAACGTGGCATTTTGGCTTTAAAATCAGAAAGGTTTTGAAATTCTAAACACAAATTAATAAGAGTAATTTCTTGCTAAAAATAATACTTCTCGAGTTATTAATATATTTTCAAATATCAATTTCCGCGCTTCCGTTGATTCAGTCCGAATATTTTACCCAACCTTATGCTTGCAGCGCAGCGGTCGGTCTTTCTTCAACCGCTTCAAGATGTTACAACTTATAAGAACTATTTACTTTAACTAGTCGTGTCTAGACAGGTGTATATCGAAAGTGTTGGAAAATCTAAAACAATGTATTTAAATGTATAGGAAAGTCCAGGCGAAGTGTTTCGCAAATTTTTTTTTATTTATACATAACTGTCGTTCTAACTAATACAACCAAAGATCTAAATTGTTATTTAGTTTTTAAATTTAAAACTAAAACTTATATTGCGTTTTGTTTTTAAAATAAGGGTTTCAGCCAAATGAGACGAGCGAGCGAAACGCAGCGAGTTCCCGCAAAATCACACAAATTACACAAAATCGCATTTCCTAACGTGTTTCATACAAGTATTTTTTAACTTAAATTAAAAAATAGGTTCTTTAAACTTTAAACCAATGAAATTATTAATTTCATGAATTGTATTGAAAATCAAGTAGGTACAGTACGGTTATTTCGTTTGGCAGTTTGTGTTTTTTGTCCGTAACTGATGAATTTTTCATTACCAGTTACGAAAAATTTTACTTTTCCTAACCAGTTACAAAAAGTGACGTTTCGAAACTTCAGTTAATTTTGAAAAGTCACACTTTGCATGTCAAAATTAGAAAAAATATATATTTAAAACTACTCACTGTGTGGTACTGTGCTGATGTATAGTCCTTCATGTCCTCTTGTTGAAGAATTCTTCATAGCTTCATTTTGAAGATCTTCAAGCATAGCCAGACAAAAATTAAAAGTTGGCCTTCTTTCTGGTTCATAATTCCAACATTTGAGCATAAGTTCATGACTGTAACAACATAAATACATTAACATATTATATCTGAAGGGAAAATGATTTGAAAAAACAAGTGAAGTTCTTCTGGACTTTTCCATATTGCATTGGCTTGAGAAACTTTAACTCTGCATATTTTATTTTCAAGAATATTGTTTTACATGGGCACATTAGGCTAGGGGTGTGCGATGTCGAATATACCGGGTGTCAACGGAATCATTAGTATTTTCTAGAGTTTTTGAGATATGGCAACGAAACTTAGCATAGGTAATATGTAATCAAAAAGGCACATTTAAGACATTTTTAACGGTTTTGGATTTCCGGTTATACCGGAAATAATTTCAACTTTTGAATTTCAATTGGGTCATCCTGTAGGTTTTGACATTTTTGGAATCCTGAGACAATTCTGAGTACACCTTCACTATTTTAAAAAATTTTTAAGTTTACTTGATGTTTTTATAAATATAAAGCCTATGACCTATTATAGGTAATATGTACACAAAAAGGCAAATTTTGACATATTTGACACATTTTGTAGACTTCCGGTTTCACCGAAAACGTCCCCAATTTTTGAATTTCAACCCTGTATATTTTGACATTTTTTGGTATAGATTTTTTTTCTATACACTTTTGAAATTTTGAATACATAGCGTTGTAATGCTGTAACCTCAAAATGAAGGCCGCTACGAATTTTTGAAAAGTTTAACTTTAATGCCTGATTACTCAAAAACAAAATATCCAATCAATACAAATTATCATGTTATTTGATAGCCCTTAATAAGTATAATCAAGTGATGTAAAAATATTTTTGGAAAAATAAAAATTGTCAATATTACAATTTACTTTCGGCTTAGACCGCGTCGTCATTTGGGAACTACACCAAGCATAATCAGGTAAGGACCGACCTGTAACTTGTCTGCCTTTACAAGCATTTGCTCTAGAAGTCTGAGCAATATTTGTTCGTAGGCCCTGCTTGCCTAAACAGGGCCGTGTGCTCAGGCGCGGATCCAGGAATTTGTAATGGGGAGGGCTCAGTGGCGGCACGTGAAATTTTGTAGTGGCGGTTCTGTTGTGGGTAAAGTAAAATCGGCCTAGAGACCTGACCGGGGGGTGTGGGGGGTACCCCCAGTTAGCGGAGGTCCGGGGGAGAATTTTTTGAAATTTTTTTGAAAATTTGAGGCAAAATATGCATCAATATGGCTATTTTTATAAACATTTTAGACCACTACAACCAGTCCTAATTGTAAAATATAAAACCTTTACTTTGTAGTCACAACAGTACTTTTAAATACCGGATTTTGCACTTACAATTTACTTTTGACAGACATGATAATCTGGTTTAGGACGACCTTGCTCTTTTACCGCTAACTGTTCTTGATAACTAAGTTTGGAAAACTTTTCACCTAATTTAAATAATGTGGTTATATTTTATCTAAAAAAAATATTTTTACCTAACGTAAGACATATTTACAATATAAAAATAAGCCTAAAATCATAGTTGCACAAAAATTAAATTAAAAAACAACATTGGTTACACAGCACTTTTTTTTAGTCGGACCATTTCTCTGTCTTCATTCGACGAGGTTTCATTAGCGAGAAGACGGTTATGGCTTTCTCGATGTTGATGCTTTTTTCCTTATCTTATATCGCCACTACTGCTTGCACTTCTCTTCATTGCAATAATAATTATTGTTTTTGCTATCAAGTTTTTTTGCACAAAATACCACCACTATATGACACAAAAACAATAAACAACCACACACTACTGCTAGAAAACTGCGAATGCAAGTAAAATTTAAAACACCTTTACATTGACTATCGAGCAAATTGTATTGTTTTGAACAGGAACACGTAATGACAGAAATTCCGAAAACCAATAAGGTGATAACGACCGTTTAAGGTTTAACGACCCTAAGAAGATTACTTTTGAGGTCAACCGGATTATCGAGTAACAAACAAAAGTATTTAACATTGCTCAAAATATAAACGCATCTTAATAAAAAAATAATTTTCAAGTTTTATGGGGGGCCTTATGGGGGAGGCTACAGCCCCTATAGCCCCCCCCCCCCGTGGAACCGCGCCTGCGTGTGCTTAGTTTATTTAAACCTTGGGGGGGGACAAGGTTTTGTTCTAGAAATCTGAGCAATATTTGTTCGTAGGCCCTGTCTGCCTAAACAGGGCCGTGTGCTTAGTTTATTTAAACCTTGGGGCGGACAACGATTTGATCTTAATGTATTTTGTTTGCCAAGACAATAATACTTAATCGGCTTATGTCTGTTAGCTGTTTGTGAACCCATACAAACTAACGTTTCGCAAGACATTGCAGCTTGCATCTTCAGAGTGAATAGAACACTGTGTTCAAGGAATTTTAAAAAAATTTAAAATTGATTAATTTTTTATTCCTAAACGCAAACGCCGATTGTTATATTTATTACTTCGATAGACTATTTAAAGTACTTTATTAAGATCAGCTAAAATTTTCAACTATTTTGAAAATTAAGAAAAAAAAACGATACGTTTTAATATCAACAACGTGTTTTCCGGCAATTACGTAATTTTAACTACGCGTATCAATTAGCTCTAATAAATATAAATGTTTTTCATACTTTGCAACTTTTTATAACTGTATAAATAAAGCTGTTATAAATATTTTCGTGAGCGCATTAACTATCTTTGCGCCTTTTACGTAGTAGGAGGGCGCGCCGTCCGTACCTACGTAACCAACGCCTTGAGTCTGCAGCGGGCTTGTACCGGCTAGATTAGATGTAAATTTCCTTGACGCGGGAATATTTAAAAAGTAAAAAGTATGGGAAAGTACCAGCGACCTATTTCGCCCTATTTTTGTTATCTTCTTCATCCCATAGAATGATTTGAGCCGGGTCATAGCACTTTAGATTTGAAATATACATAGCACCGCGTGTCCCAGCGTAGCGAAATTCTTTGATAACTCCTTTGGTACTTACGTTATCCAAAAAATATTGTACACGTAGGCTACTTGACAATGTTTGCACCTTCTAAAATTATTTTGGTTTATACAGAGTGTCCCACAGATATTTTAAAGTTGAATTTGATTATACATGGCGCTTCTTACAACGGTGCAAAAACTTACAACTTTAATGTATAATAACTCGTTTTTTTTAAATGGAACACCCTGTTTATTTTTACATAGTTGGGTGGAGTTTTCCGTGCTTCATAAATTGTATTAAATAATGGTTATACCTATATCCAACGGTTGCTTCTTATGATGTCTTTATCTCTAGAAATTACCTGATTTTTACTTTCCCATACTTCTACTGAAGTAAGGGAAGTTATGATTTCATGCAAATTTTTGAATTTCAGATTTTAACGGAAATACGCGTTTTGGGGTCCAAGGAACCCAAAAAAGTGTTTTTTAAATGTTTGTCTGTGGGTGGATGCGTGGGGGGGGGGGGGCGTTTGTTTTCTTATATCTCCGAAAACTCCCTAATCGATCTTTAAAAGATTTGCTGTGTAGAAGTTTTTTAGTTGCAGGTAGTTCTTTGTAAGGTCGTTTATCGGAACCGGAAACCGAAATTAGACAAGTGTTTTTGGTATAGATTTTTTCTAAACGCTTTTTTGAAATTTTAAATACATAACGTTGTAGTGCATCTAAAGACAAATCAAATGTTTTTTTTTAAATACTATATCTTCAAAATAAAGACCGTTACGAATTTTTGAATATTTTGACTTTAATGCCCGATTACTCAAAAACAAAATATCCAGTGAATACAAGTAATATTACTAAGTATAATCAAGTGATGTAAAAATATTTTTGGATAAATGAAAATTGTAAATATACTAGCGCCTCAAAGCTTTAAACATTTTCAAAAAAAAATTTCTTAAAACTTTCTGAGCCGATAGAGCTTGCAATCAACTACAAATTTGTTTTTTACTAATCTCCCAAATTTCACTCTGACGCCCTCGAGGAATTTTTGAATATTTGGAATTGACGCGTTTTCCGGAAGTTACGCGATTTTAACTACGCCTATCAATTAGCTCTTATAAAAAAAATATATCATAAACTCCAACTCCCACGTGGATTTAAATGTTATGTTATATTTTTTCTACAGACGTCAAAAAATGATGACCTTTTTACATTAATCTCAGTATGCAAAATGTCACATTAGAGTTGTTTATCTTGACAACGTGCACGAAGTATTTCGCGCACTAGAGCGAAAAATATTTCGTGCATGACGACAATGGTAACCTTATTTTTAAAAAAGGACGCCGACCAAACTCGTTTAGGAAAAAATAACTGACAAATATCAATATTCGGTAAATTTTGTTTCCGTAGTTTATTATGATTTTTTTCATTATTTCAGTAAGTCTGTAGAAAAAATGTTGTACGCGACTCGTGCGCAAAATTTCTTTGGTGCTTTCGAATGATTTTTTTCTCGGCTGCCGCCTCGACAAAAAACTTTCATTCTCAAGCGCTAAAGTACAATTTCGCGCACTAGATACATAATAATTGATATTTGTCAGTTATTTTTTCCTGTGTTCCTTTCCAATGCTACCATTGTCGTCATGCACGAAATATTTTTCGCTCTAGTGCGCGAAATACTTCGTGCCCGCTGTCAAGATAAACAACTCCAATGTGACATTTCGCATACTGAGATTAATGTAAAAATGTCATTATTTTTTGACGTCTGTAGAAAAATAACTATTAATGTTATCGACGTCATCGTAGCCATCATATTGCTATGACAAATGTGATGTTTATAATTACAGTGTTAGAATGAAATATTCTATAACAAGTGTCGAATGTAAGTTATTCCGTAATTAAAACTTGTATCAAAATGCTTATATTCTAAAATAGTCGTAGCAAAATATCATTCTGTTTTTTGTGAAACAAAAAAAAGTGGACTTTTACTGCCTAGGCAGTAAAAGTAATACTTTAGTGACTTAAAAATTGTTATAACAGCAAACTTTTAATGTCAATTGGCGGAAAAAGTATTTTAATCATACTCAATATTCTTTAGTGTTGGTAAATATTGATCAAATCCCTTTTCACTAGATTTGGGTGTAAACCAAACCGCAGCTTGTTAAAAAAAGTTTGTTTAGGGCATTTTTGATTGACCAGTTATTGCAAGTTCTAATGCGATAAGAGATAAAACTCCGACCCAACAACCGCAGCTTGTATATTTGGAGGAATAGTTTAGGTCAACATTTCATTTGCATTTATTAGTGTCGCCATCTAGCATGGCTATAGTATCAACATCAATCTTCCATAAGCACTGGCTATCTATGAGTATAGTATAATCAAGGGTTCTACAATAACAAAATGGAAATCAGACAAAATCCCATGAGGTACAAAAGTTTTGCGATTCTACACTTACTGGTAGGTGTTTACACTTTACTCATCCCAAAACAACGCGTCTGGCGGTTCTCAGTTAGGCCATTATTTGTAGCCCGCTGAATCAAAAATCTAAATTTTCGTCGGTTTGTGCCCATAAGGTAAAAACACAAGTGAGGCATCATTTGTTAGGTTGCACAATGCCCTTTCTATATTTAATTAGCCGAAAAATTCTGGGCGTCGGAGAAATACGGTTTCAATACAGTTTCAGGCAGGTTAAGATATATTATAATTTTTCACAAACTTTATTCTATTGTAGACACTTTTTTTTCATAAATAAAAACCTTTCTGTAACATCAACTTAACATCTTTTGGTAAGTGAAAATAGAACTTGTATAAATAATTAATGGTTTCTTAAATATTAACATAAATAAGATTAAAACATATCAATAAAACAGAACAGACTTTGGTAGACAAATCAAGGTACATTTTGTAAGAACTTCATTAAAACTATAATATTAAATAAATATAAAACGACAGAATGCAAAAATTTCATTAAACTGAACAGACGTTAGTAGACAAATCAAGGTACATTTTGTAAGAACTTTATTAAAACTATAATATTAAATATAAAATAAAACAAAAAAAATACTTAAAGAAAAACTTAACCTATATCTGATAATATCTTTCTCCTCGTTTTGATTAATAAGCATTATATCACCTAATCTATCTGGTATTTTCGGTCCGTCAAACCACTTAATGTTAAAGTAGTTGTCCTCTTGGGCAACATGGAGGTAGGCTGTTATTGTTTATAGACTTAGTTACTTGTAATGAATTGCTGGTTGCTTTATTTTCATACACCTTCATAAACATTTCCAATCTCGCGTCATCTACGGTGGTACTTTCAACTTTATACATTTAACGTAGCTCTAACGTTATAATGACATTTTTGTGAAAGATGACATCTGTTCAAACGACGCTATGTTGGCTGCAATATTTGCATGTTCAAATAGAATCTGCAAAGAGTTAGCTTTCCCTTTACAAAAGAATGAAGCTGTGTAATCACAACCCGTCATAACGTGAAAAGCTGGTAAAGCGCGACACATTTTTACTTTCCTATACTTTCAGTATAGGGAAGTATTGATTTCATGCAAATTTTCAAAATCGAGATTTTGACGGAAATACATGTTTTGGGCTTCCAGGATCCTAAAAAAGTGGTTTTTAAAAAATGTCTGTCTGTGGGTGTGTGTGTCTGTGTGTGTGTGTGTCTGTGTGTGTGTGGGTAACGCTCATATCTTCGGAACGGCTGGACCGATTTCGATGTGCTTTGGAATGAGGAGGTATATCAAAAATTCATCGACAAAATAAGCTTTTAAAAAGAATCCGAAACCGGAAGCGGAAGTTAGACATGTTTTTTTGGTAGCATTTTTTTCAGAAACGGAATTTTGGAAATTTTAATAGTGGAGATTAAAGAAGGCCTTAGGACAAATCAGACGATTTTTTACCGAACTCTCTAGCTTCAACATGGCGGCCGCTACGAATTTTTGAAAATTTCGACTTTAACGCCCATTTACTCAAAAACCAGTTATCTGATTGGAATCAACTACATCTTGTTTGGTAGCCCTTCAAGGGTACTATACCATGAAATATCATTAATTTTCAAAATATAAAAACGATCGCAATGACATCACTCCAAAATTTTGGAATTTTTCAGAAAAAAATTTCTCAAAAACTGCCCACACGTTTTTGTTTAAACTTTTTAAGCTGATAGAGCTGAGAATCTTCTACAATTTATTTTTTTGCGCATTGCTATAATTTCACTGTGACGCCCTCTGTGATTTTTTGAAAATTGAAAATTGGTACCCTTTTATTTATTTAACGGGGGGCAATAAAATATTTCTGTTAAAGCAAAATAGCTCATCATTGATAGCAAACTCCGAATATCATAATATTTTTTCGATAATTTAATATTTAGGGGGGCTACTGTTCCCCCTCCCCCCCAAAATTTTCGCAACAAAATTAAAAAATTGATTTCTTCTTTTGTTTGCTCTAGGAGAATCTTTTTACAAAAAATCAAAAAATCGAATTTTTTGCCCCTAAATAATCTTTTTGTCCTTAGAAGAATTTCACATACTTTCTACAGCAGTTGGAAGTGACTAGAGTTCTAAACGTTCTATGCATTTCTATTGCGCAGCATTCAATAGCCACTTATTTAACAATAACGGGTAGGTCCGGAATAGCATGGTTGGATATGCGGGTGTGTTCGAGTGTACTGCCGTTTTACTGCATAAGTAGTTGTGGGGTCGAGCCTCGGTAGGGGCCAAAATTTTTTTTTATTTTATAGTTTTTTTTTAAACACTGCTTTTGCGTTTCTAGACAGGTGTATATCAAAAGTGTTGGAAAATATTAAACAATGTTAATTTATAAGTATAGGAAAGTCCAGGCGAAGTGTTTCGCTCATTTTTTCATCTAATTTAATGGAAAGGTATTGCTGTGCAGTGGCGGTCCGTCCTATTAGGCAAGCTAGATAGCGCCTACCCATGACTTTTTAAAGAAAATCACATTCGAGTTTCAATAAAAAAGAAAGTTAATTTTACATAAAGTTTTTACTTTTTAACACCACCGCGTAACATTAAAAATTGAGCGCCAAATAAATAGACCGTTGCCTTTAAACATTTTTTGTATACGCGTAGACGAGCTTATAGGGCAAAATGATTCCAGCTACCACATAATCAACCAATCAATTATTTTTAATACGTTTGCATGCACATTGATAAAATATGCAATTATCAGATGCAAAAAATATTAGGGATTTCAGAACGCAATAGAGATTGGAAATGTTTATGAACATGAAGGTGTATGAAAATAAATCAGCTAGCAATTCATTATAAATAACTAAGTCCATAAACAGTAACAGCCTACCTCCATGTTGTCTAAGAGGACAACTACTTTAACATTAAGTGATTTGACGAACTGAGAATACCAGATACATTAAATGATATATTGCTATTACTAGCCCAAACGAGGAGAAGGATATGAAAACGAGACAAGATAGTGATGGTGAATATTAGATTATCACATAGGTTAATTTTTTCTTTAAGTAATTTTTTTGTTTTGCATTCTATTGTTTTATATTTAATGTTATAGTTTCAATAAAGTTCTTACAAAATGTACCTTGATTTGACTATTAACGTCTGTTCAGTTTAATGAAATTTTTTAATCTTATTTATGTTAATATTTAAGAAATCATTCATTATTTATACATGTTCTATTTTCACTTACCAAAAGATGTTAAGTTGATGTTACAGAAAGGTTTTCATTTGTGAAAAAAAGTGTTGACTATATAATAAAGTGTTTTGAGACTTGTTTATGTCCTTTATCATCGTCACCAAAATTCTTCGTTAACACCATAAAAAACACACAACCTTCCCCATATAACTTGTTTAATATCCTTATATTTGGAACCATCACACCACAACGCAATACGGATCTCTGCAGAATGTCGTCTATAGAGAAAGAGTTCCAGATATTTTTGTCTGTTTGTGAAAAATTATAATATATCTTAACCTGCCTGAAACGGTATTGAAACCGTAGTTCGCCGACGCCTATTGGAAAAATGGTGCAGATTACCTCATTGTACGGCGTCTGTTGGCCTAGTGGCCCAGAAAATTTCATCTGCCTAATCAAATATTGAAAGTACATTGTGTAACCCAGCAAATGACGCCTCACTTTTGTTTGTACCTTATGGGACCAAACCGACAAACATTTACAATTTTGATTCAGCGGGCTACAAATAAGCGCCCAACTGAGAACCGCCAGACTCGTAGTTTAAGAATAAGTAAACACCTATTGTAGTTAAAACTGTAAATAAAGAGCGGCCGTAGCTCAGTGGTAGGCGCGCGGGCTACCAAAGCAGCGGATCTGGGTTCGACTTCCAGCCCGGTCGTTCTTCCTCGCAAGGCAACGGCAGAACAGCGAAGTGGATTTTTCCCCAGGATGCACTTCCTGTGGTTCGGAGCCCACGTTAAACTGTGGTTATTTATCGCCGCGCACCAAACACAGACATAGGAGAGAGGTCGCCAACGCCCTGCATAGGGTATGGCATTATAAGAAGAATATCTGTAAATGTAAAATCGCGAAAATTTTGTACCCCATGGGCTCAGTGATTTCGCCCTGCTGGATTCCCGGACTAAAATCAACACATTGTATGCGTGACATTGTATGAATGTGCATGAAGGGTGGTATACGCTTCAAGAGTGTAGTGGTTTAAAAGGCCAAAAGCCTCACTACCTCCTACTACAGAAGCAAAGAGCCTACCCGGAGTGAAAGACCTCGACACCTTCGGGTATATGAGGGTTGTAGATTATGATGATGATGATGTTGTAGAAGTATACCAACTTAGCTGTTTTCTTGGTCAAATTTACGGGTTGCTGCGTACCGTTAAGACTGTAAAACTCTGAAGAAATGATGAAATTATAACAAGGTTATGCAAAACAAATTTTAGCTTTTAAATTATGAATGCAAAAAAAAACAATAATAATAGATTTTCGTTTGTATAAAAATTTTAAGATGCATCACTTGACCTATTGACTATTGGTGGCTATGCTCATGAAAATACCGCATACATTTTGAATCGTAATTATTATTACTTATTATTAATTTTGCTACTTACAGTTTCTCTGGACAATCCATTGGTTTTCCAAGTCTTCCTCCACTTTTAACATAATGCAGAACTTCTAAATTATTCCTTGCTGGATATGGTTGTTGTCCTAATGTCATTATTTCCCAAAGAAGTACTCCAAATGCCCAGACATCAGATTGACAAGTAAAAACACCATCTACTAATGATTCAGGAGCCATCCATCTAACTGGTAACAGCCCTTCACCTTCCTTTCTGTAGTAATCATTTTTATAAATATCTCTTGTAAGGCCAAAGTCACCAATTTTTACTATGCGCATTTCAGGATCTATTGAAGATACTAAACAATTTCTGCATGCCAAATCCCGATGTACAAAATGCATTTCTTCTAAATACCGGCAACCTTTTGCAACATCTACACACATTTTTATTAATTCTTTAAGTGTTAATGCTGGAGTACTGGTCTGCAAGTAAAACTTATATTAGTACCCACTGAATTTATGAACACAAAAACATTTTAACGTTTAAGATTTGTAGTACATCTAAAGGTGCCTTATTGGTTAACAATTATTGCTCATTTTTAAAATTTGTTCTACACAACTTACTATTGGATTTCGAGATGATCTTAAATATGTTAATAAGTCTCCTCCTTGCATAAGTTCCATTATAATAAATTGAGGATCATTGTCGAGACAAACACCCAGCAGTTGTAGAATATGTTCATGCTTGAAATGACTCATTAGTTGTGCTTCTTGTAGGAATTCACATTTTTCTATATCAGATGCTCCTTTTCGCAGTGTCTAAAACAAAATAGCATCACCAATTGTATTAGGGGTGATAGCAATTTATCGAATACTAATGAAACGTGGCACACCTCTTTTTTTTTCTTTATTTATTGAGATAAACATTCGAAATTTTAATATGTCTTATAGAACTAAGAACTCATTATATGGCGTAAGCATTCAACTGTTTTCACTTATAAGACATAAAACTATTCTCAAGCCTAAATACACAATACGTCCTGAAAATGAAAAAAAAAAACATAGCTTATAAAATAGTGCCCGATTTTTCATTATTTGAAAAATTTACTAATTTCTGCTGAAAATCGGTGTTATCATATTAAATGAAAATAAAAACCACTTTCCATTCAGAAATCACATCTTTTTGATTTTTATTTAGATTTTATTTTATAGCCGTAACTAAATTATTATATTTATATGTTGAAAAAACGATTAAAATGCACCGGCTGCAGACTTGCCGCCAATTAATGTTATAATTTGACGTTGTTTTTTCACTTGACGATGTCAGACAGTGGCTCTTAAGCTGTGCGCTGTAGCATACCATCCATTATACTATATCATGTTTTAATTAGATAATCGCCAAAAACAAATGAGCCAAGCACTTCGCCGGGACATTCCTATACTTTAGACATATTTTTCTTTATCATATATTCAAAAGTATCTTATTAACGTTTCACGCCCCAACATTGACTACAATAACATCCTACAACATACTATAGACAACATACTACAGATGATACTAAAGCTTTCATATAAAAATGATATAATCAACTTTTTGAGAATCTTTACTTATTCAACCACTGAACAGTGGGACAGACGACGCACACACACACACATACACACACAAACACGCACACGCACGCACGCACTTACCTTTATAGCAACATTAATTTCAGTTTCATTATCATTTATATTTCTGGCTTTTCCTTCAAATACTTCGCCAAAAGCACCACTCCCAAGGAATTTCATTAAAGTAATTTGATCTCTGTAAAATATATTTTATAAGCATACAGTAAAATCGAGTTAAATAGATAGAAGAGATTAAAATTTAAGTATCAAAACCAACTTAAGAGGACTTGAAATGTTATCCCTCGAAAGCATCAGTATACAATGTTTTTATTGAAGAAATTTTGATATGCTATTTGAATAGGCTTTGTTTGAAGAAATAAGTACAGTATTCTTTGAAGAAATAAGTACAGTATCTATCCAAGATATTTATATATTTTATAGGGTTTCAGAAAAATCACAAAATTAATTTTTGTAATTACAAAATTTCACATTGTGATTTTTTTAGAGAATGTAAAATTGTATTTGTAAATGTCATATTTTTTGTCCTTATTTAGATATCATTGAAAAGACATTGGACTTGGAAAGGCCTTAAAAAATATTCCGTAAAAGCTTGATAATCTAGAAAAATAATAGTGAAACGTCATCTATATTTTGGTTATTTGTTTCGTTCGGTAAGTTAACACTGAAATGTTTTTTATTAATTAGAGAATATTTTTAATAGAATGTATGTGGTTGTGTTCAGATCCTTTAACTGTTATTAGTTAGCGCTCGACATGTTTAGCAACGATGAAATTCAACAGTTTGGAATTATCTGAAGGCATAGTTGTTTATCAACATTTGTGCACGTGCAGGTTGACATGTCAAATTATGCTGTAGTTTTAGTTTAATAATTTTATCGTTTTGGTGAACATAATTTCCCAAAACATAATAGTTTTATTCTTTTATTGTTCATGTTGCTGCAATACACCATAAATCCGCTTTTACCATAAAAGTGAGATTAGAATCGATTCTGCCACCACTTTACTAAGCTGTTTTGTTGCAGTAAGCGATCAGCATGACGTTCAGATGGTAGTGCTGAGTCAATAACTTGGCAGTTGAGTTCCTCTGAACACACCCTATGACTCTGCTCCGTGATGTGTAGGTAGGCGTTTTTAGGAAAAACGTAACATCAATATGATTCTATAAAGTAAAAAAAAACTTGCCTACGTATATGTGGGAGCAGCATAATTTCATCTGGTGTAAGCTGATTTGTAGTATACAAAATGTTGGTATTATGGATCCATCTTCTTGGTAATTCTCTGAGAGTAGCCAATTCTACATCGGGCCCTCTGGGAACAACAATTTCTTGTTTTGCTTTGTCTTTTGTACAATACCACTTGCCTAAAAATAACTTTCAAATTTAATATAAAATTGTAAAACGTGTACTTGATATATGTTGTTATAAATTCTTATTTGTATTAAATTGACATCGTAAAACAATCAAAAACAGTTTTTTAATATAGTAAAGACACGAAGAGATTAGAGCAATCAAAGAAAAGCTGATGACTGCTTAGCAGTCGAAATGTACATTTAGAGTACAAAAGTTCTTGTGAGAACTAAAGAAAAGCTAATAAAAAAAAGTAGAATGGAAAAAGGATAAAATGGAACTACATAAAAAAGTAGAAGACTTTAAGGCAAAGATAGAAAAACAAGAGAAAGTAAGGAAAAGGAATAACATAATAATAAAAGGATGGGAACCAAAAAATCCCAGAAGAGCTGAATAAGAAGTAGAAAACTTTGTGTAAGAAAACTTATAAGAGAGGCTAAGGTAAACAAGGCGTTCACCATAGGTAAACAAGAGACAAAGAAAATAGTAATAGTAGACTACCATTTACCAACTACCATCAGACAATGAAAAACAAGAGATCATGAAAAACAAGGCCAAATTAGGGAGAAATAAGATCTTTATTGAAAATGATAAAACAGAACAGGAAATGCAAGTACAGAAAATAACATCAGAAAAAACCAAAGAGAAAAAGGAAATAAGACGAAAATTGGTTATTAAAGTTTAACAGTGAACGAAAACATGTATCGGTAGGACACAAGAGAGAAAGAATTATTACCGATCACGAATCCAGAAAACTAGATAATAGCCCGAGGCCAGCACAATGGATGACGACGAATGCAAAACCTAGGACAATGAACAATGGGAATAATAAGACAATTATACTAGCAACGTGGAATCTACAAGGGACATGGTACGAAGGAGCGCTAAAAAATCTAGAAAAGGAAATAACAAGACATACGATTGGTATTGTAGCGTTGCAAAAAACTGAACAAAAAGAAAATTTTGAAATGGAGTTAGACAAGTTTATTTTATTTCACAGCGGAAGCCAAACGAGCATCCTAGGAACCGGATTTCTAGTATCAAAGGAATTAAAACATGAAGTACAGCAATTTACTCACATAACGGGATAGGATGTGTTATTTAACGATAAAAGAAGACAGAAATCTAAGCATAATAAACATCCATGCTCCTTCGGAGAAGAAAACCAATGAAATAAAAAGTGAATTCTATGAGAAGCTGGAGAAAATCTATGATAAACTATCTAAAAAGGATGAAGGTAACAATAGGAGACTGGCAAAACTGGGAAGTGAGGAAATTTACCATCCAACAATTGGAAGGTTCAGTAAACACGAGATAAGCAACAATAATGGTATGAGATTGATTGGTTTCGCAGCAGGGAAAAATTTAAGAATAATGTCAAAATACTTTCGATAAAAACATGGGAAATCCCAAGAAAAACTAAAAACGAACCAGATCGACCCTGTTTTCTATCACTATTAATTTAAGCTAGTTCAGCACTTAGTGTTGCTATTCATGGCTGTGATGATGCATGTCTTATCACTGTTACAGCACTAAGAAGCACTAAAAAGCACTAAAATCACCTCCTCACTACCATTTAGGGTTCATTCATCATTTGAATTCGATAAAAATAAATCTTGCGGTAGCTTTCTTTTTAAACGTGAATCTTTTTTTCCCCGACAGAATAGACGTCAGTTGTTGGGCATTCGCGAATATTATTAAAGTGGCGTTTAAAAATTTTTTTGATTGCTTCTGTGATAGAATCCACTCCCGCTTCTCTGTGAATCTGATTGTTTCTAACAAACTATTGGGCATTTACAACTATTCCCAGAATTTTATTTTGAAACCCTTAAAGCGTCTTTAGTTGGCACTATCCCATACAGGGCATCCATACATAGTGTTCCATACTTGATTTTAAGATGGGATTTTCTATTTATGGGTATAATTGCACTAGTCGAGTGGGCTTCCTTGAGTTTTTTTATGAAAATGATAACCCCACGTAAGTCTGTTATCCAAGTAGATACCCAGGTATTTTATGGCTTCATCGTCTTTCTTCCATGGGATCACTTTGTTTTGTAGCACTATGTTAGGTGGATTGTCTTTACGCCGCAGTGAAAATATCTTAGCTTCAGTTTTAGTGACATTAAGTTGTAAATGCCATTTGTTGAGGCAATCGCTAATTATGTTTACATTTTCCTGTAACTGTGTAAGAGCCCTGTTAATATCGTTCTTTTGGCTGATGATGGCAGTATCATCTGCGAACATGGCCAACGCGGAGTTTTCCAGTCGAAGAATATCGTGCACGTATACATTGAACAAGATGGGCCCCAATATAGATCCTTGGAGCACGACCATATATTAATACAGGAAGAGTACTCAAAAGCAGCGATGAAGATAAGAAGTTGTAGAGGAGCGGACATGAACTCGGATCACTATTTAGTGAGAGTTAAGCTAAACCAAAAAACAATCCCCACTAAGAAATTAACCATTACAGGTAAAACAACAAAATTTAATGTAGAAAACGTATTAGTGACGGAAAAACAGAAGCAATATAAACGGAAGATAATGTGGCATCAGATTTGCTGAATGATAAATGGAAAAATCTAGGAACGATTATAAAAGAAGCAGCTGTGGAGACAATAGGGATAAAGGGGAGAGCCAAGAAAGAAAATTGGTTTAACAAAGAATGGAGAAATGAGATGAAAAGGGGGAGAAGATGCTACAAACAGACAAAGAGGAGGATATGCAGAAGTATAGGGAGCAGAAAAGGAGAAGAAAACAAGTATGTAGCAGAATCAAACAAGAGTTCTACCAACGGAAACTAGAAGAAATGGAAGACATGTACAAAAAATAGGAGGTTAGAAACTTATATCAAGGAATAAAAAGATAAGAAGAGGTGTCCAGAGGAGAATCAATTTCTGTAAGGATAAAGCAAGAAATCTGGTAGGGAATGAACAGGAAATGATAGAAAGATGGAAGAAACACTTAAAGGAATTGTTAAACACAGAAGGAGGAAATCCTGAAATAAAAGAGAATGAAGAAGATCCGAAAAATATCAAATAACCTTGTAGCCTACCGAGGAAGAAATCACAGAGATAGTATTAGCCCTAAAAAATAATAAAAGTGCAGGAGAAAATGATATACCAGCGGAACTAGTAAAATATGGCGGAACAGTACTGATAAAGGAACTACACGAACTAATAAGACCAGCATGGCAGGAAGAACATCTACCAGAAACATGAAAAAAGGCAGTCCTAATACCAATATTCAAAAAAGGAGAGAAAACATTGTGGGACAATTACAGAGGCATAGCACTAATTGATACAGAATAAATAATAGGGGTGTACTAATGTGGCTTCAGGAGGAACCGATCAGCCATAGATGAAATTTTCACCTTAAAAGAAGTCCAAGCAAGATGTTACGACCAAAAGACAAAACTGTACACAGTCTTTAGTCTTTAGATTTTAAGCAAGTGTGCAGAAGTAAGTAAGCAAGCAGAAGTAAGCTTTATAGTGCAATGAAAGAAATGGGTATTCTTGGAAAGTTGATAAACTTAACTGAGGCCACGCTAACATGGACAGAAAATAAAGCAGGAAGCAATAATAAAATAGTCCACAAGTTTCAACACAAGCAATGAAGTGCGACAGGAGGACTCCCTTTCTACAATACTGTTTAATGTAATACTAGAGAAAATAATAAGAGGTAGCAAAATGAAGCAAACAGGCACAGTCGTCAACACAAGTCACCCGTGTCTGGCTTATGCGGACGATGTAACTTTATTAGCAAGAACGCAATGCGAACTGAAACAAATTATAAAAAAAGGCAGCTAACGTGGCAGGCCTGAAAATCAACACTGAGAAAACAAAATACAGTGTCTTCAACGAAAGAGGGAACACTCAATAACTTTTTTATCTTACGATTTAGAAGAAAAAAGATCACTAATTTTTTGTTCAGAATCATATGCATAGTGCCATTTGAAAAACAAGTTATATGCACTTCCGGTTAAACTGGAAGTGAAAAATTTTTTTTGTAAGTGTAACAGAATAGAGAATATGATCCTGAACAAAAACAATTAACTTTTTTTTCCTTTTTCTTTTGGTTCCCAATTTTTATTAAACGACTGGGTATACCGCCCGCCAGGCATCCAGTCTCGGATTTGAACCCAAAAACTTCCGCGTAGCAGCCAAGTGCCCTAACCACTAGGCCACTCTGGCGCCTTTGTGGGTGCTAAATAAAAGCGAACAAAGTAAGCTAGGTGTTTAGGAACACAAGATCCTGTGGAAAATTTACGGAGAGAAGAAAGAAGGAGAATTATAGAGAAGCAGGACAAATGAAGAAATAAGTGACCTGTACAAAGACACCGAGATCACTCATTTTGTTAAAGCACAAAGAGTGAGGTGGCTGGGACATATGGAAAAACTACCAGATACAAGAATAGCAAAGAGAGTTCTAAAGGAGCGCAGATAAGCGAAACAAGGAGAAGGGAAAGACCTCTATGAAGATGGCTAGAAGCAGTGAAGGAGGACTTAGAAGAGAAGGGCACAAGAAAGTGAAAAGAAAAGCCCACAGACAGGAAGAAATTGAGGGAAATTGTGAAGCAATGGTCCTGAAGGGACTGTGAAAGCTAATTATATATAATAAACATACGAGGCAATAATACTCTCAAAAGATGCTTTGAAAAACTATAAGAACTAGCAAATTGATTAAAGAGAAAATATGTTTAGGTACTGCGTGTCTTTGTAACTTAAGAAATGTTAAAAATTGATTGGGATTATATTCAATGTTAAAAAATAAAGCAGTAAAACTTACAACAAAAAAAGCATATGACAATAAGAATACAAATCATGACAGGAATCGTAGTTATAATCATTAGGTTTACTGGATCTTGTTTTTCTGCTAGCTGTGCTGCAATATTTAGATCAAACTCTGAACTCTCTTCACTTGTATTACTCCATCCATAGCTATTCATTGCTGATGAACGAAATGCATATCTTTGCTGATCTTCTAGTCCAGTAATAATCCAAAATGTATCTGAAAAAAGGAGGTATAAAATCAGTTCTTCTGTGAAAATTAATGGAATCAAAAATTTGTAATTATAATAAAATGTGGGTGGGACAGTGTTGACTGATAATCTTTAAATGAGTTTAAAGTTTTAATGCAGGGAACTCTACTTTACAGTCAAATTAGTTTTTTATTTTTACACTAAATCCCATTAACCTGATTTTTGGCATAACCTCCATGATGATTGTGTGGTTGAACATTGTGCGGTCGCACAACAGTAGGCATTGGTGAACAAAAAGGTAACGGGGAGTGACAGATAATAAATAGCATTCTGAATACCACATGTACTACCTATTACTGTTGTATATTTGATACTGTTAATAAAGGTTGTTGTAACAAACACTACATGAATGCAGCGTAGCAGATCGTGAAGACGATTTTTCTTGTGCTTGTAAATAAAATAAGAAAAGAAAGTTATGCCAAACCCGCCTCAGAGTCAAGCGCAAACGGCACGACTTTACCAAATTCCAGCATCAGAACCTTTTTCGTTCAAAGCGAATGAATGGGAACAGCGGCAATTGAGGTTTATGAGTTTCAGAAGTGGGTGGGGTCTTGATTTAAAGCCACAAAAAGATCAGTTAAATTTTTAAATTAGTTTGATGGGAACACAGGCCGAAGCAATTTATCAATTCTTTAAGTTAACAAAAGCTGAATGAAATGAATTTAATGTTATTTTGGAAAGATTAAAAGTACATTTTGTGATGAGAATGTCGAAGACTTCCTGACTGTGCTGCATTCTCGTGCTCAACACTGTGGTTTTCCTGCCGGTTTTTTTCAATGAAACCATTCAGGACCAAGTGGTAGTGAACATCAAAGACAAGGGTCTGTCGGAGAAATTATAGCTGGACTCGTCCTTTACCTTGGAAAAAACTGTTACTGCTGCTAGGCAGTCCGAAGCCGTAAAGAAACAACAAGAAACCTTCCGTGGGACAGCTGTTGTAGTTGACGCTGTTCGGTATAAATCAAATCGCTTTAACAAGATCTCATGTGTGAACAAAGGTTCCGGTAAAACTAAACACTCAAATGTAAACTGCTTCTGCAAAGTGTAGATGGTGTGGGCATTTGGAAGACCATCCAAGGAGTGTCTGCCCTGTAAAAACGCTATTTGTGGAAAGTTAAATTAAAGGGGCACTACGCGCGCGTTGCTTAAAAACAAATGCCAAACGTGTTGGTGCAGTTCAACCAGACTTAGATGACACGGACACGTTTGTGGGAAAAATAAACCCGAATCATAATAATGAGTTTTTAATAAAACAGTAATGGTTAAAGTAGACACGAAAGCTCAAAATTTGTTAATTTTTTCAGAGGCCTTGGAGACACCAAGCAGCTGTATCACATTAAGTTGAAGAAAGATGCCGTCCTATTCGCTCTCAACGTACCTCGACGCGTTCCGTTACCCTTGAAGGAGACTCTAAAAGAAGAATTGTAGTCAATGTGTTCGAAAGGGGTAATCGAATCGGTCAATGAACCAACAGCATGGTGTGCTCCTCTAGTTATCGTTCTGAAGCCAAATAGTCACATTCGTCTGTGTGTGGACCTAACACAATTGAATAAAAATGTAGAGAGGAGACATTTCCAATTCCTAATGTGGACTCGACTCTTGGCCAATTGGAAGGAGCTCAGGTATTTAGTAAAATTGATGCCAACAGCGGATTCTGACAGATACCTTTAACACTAGAAAGCATGGCTCTGACAACGTTCATAACGCCATTCGGAAGATTTAGATTTAATCGACTTCCCTTCGGTTTGTCATCGGCACCGGAGGTCTTCCAGAAGCAAATAAGTAATGTGCTGCAGGGTCTAGAAGGAGTCGTGTGCTACTTCGATGATGTTGTTGTCCACGGTCGTAATTTTGATGAACACGATACGCGCTTGAATGCTGTGCTGAAGAAGCTTCAAGATGCTGGTTGGACTCTTAATGCTGAGAAGTGTAAGTTTAGAAAAAGTTCCATAAAACTTCTAGGACACATTGTTTCAAAACAAGGTGTAGTTCCAGATCATAAGAAGATTCAGGCGATCCTTGGCCTTCCCAGGCCAGAAAATGTAACTGATCTCGGAAGATTCTTAGGAATGATTAACTTCTTAGGCAAGTTCGTACCTAACCTGTATACTGTTGCTCAATCACTTTACGAGTTACTTCGTTCAGACAGTGAATGGTGCTGGGAAAGCGCCCAAGCAGAAGCTTTTAGAAGTATTAAGCAACCCATAGCCAATCCTCCTGTTCTTGCATTGTATGATAGTTCTAAAGAGACTTTACTTTCTGTAGACTCGTCATCATATGGTTTAGGAGCAGTGCTAATGCAACACAAATCAAGTGGAAACTTTAAATCCGTAGCTTACGCATCACGCACGTTATCGTCCAGCGAAAAACGTTATGTTCAAATTAGTCCCTTGAAAACGGAAAAATCTCAAGAATTAAGTGAAGAAAGCTTATGTACAATCTGTCATTGCAGGTTTTCCTTCGACTGACGAGAGGTTGCTGGAAATTGTAAAATACCAAAAAGACGATCCTGCTTGCTGTGAACTTTTAAAGCAGTGCATAAATGGATGGCCGTCACGTCATAAATTGTCACAGGAATGTATTCCTTACCGGGAGCATAGAAATCTAATCACGCCTTAAGAAAGCTTACTAATGAATTCTTGACAAATTGCCCACTGGACATCAAGGAATAAACAAATGTCGTTCTTTAGCAAGGCAATCCGTATGGTGGCTGGACTGTCGACCCAAATTGAGCAGGTCATAAAAAAAATGTAATTTGTATTAAAAACCAACCAGATCATTTTGAACCGTTGATCCCATCAGAGTTTCTACAATACCCGTGGAAAGTGGTTGGAACCGACCTTCTAAAGCTCAGTGGAAATTGGTTTATTATAGTATCAGATTACTATTCTAGATATATAGAGGTGGCAAAGTTAGAGAGATTTTCATCTGAACGTGTTATTACTCATCTCAAATCCATGATTGCTGCCATAGAAACCGACTTCTACTCCCGGTCGTGGAAAAAATACTTTATTTATTTACTTCAACAATATTGTTGAAGTAATAAAGTATTTTGTTTATACATCAATATGAACTTCAACGAAGTAAAGCTAGAATTAATATAGTTGTACCTGCTAGCAGTGGCCTTATGTATGGTCGCAGGGATTATGTGTTTTGTTTTCTATTTTTACTTTCTTGTACTTTCAGTACAGCAAGTATTAATTTCATGACAATTTTCGAATTCCAGATTTTGACGGAAATACGCATTTTCGACTTCCAGGAACCCACGCGTGTCTTTGGGTGGGTAGGACAGATGGTTCGACTTCCATGCGCGTTGGAACTCAAATTTTTAAAAATTCATCGGAATAGCTTTTAAAAAATTTCGTAACCCTAAGCAGAAGTTTAACATGTTTTTTTTTAACATTTTCAATTTCATCACCTGTAACTTAGCCCCATAGAGACACAACGATAATATGCACAAAAGTGTTAGAAAAGATCAAAGCTATAGAAACCCAATTTCAAAGTTTTGGAAGTTTTTACAAAAGTATTGCTCAATAACCGGTCACACGGTATTTTTAAATTTCGTAGACTAATAGAGCTAGGAATGAACTTCAATTTTGTGTGCCCCCCGCTAATTTCTATGTGACCTCTTAGGTGAATTTTGCGTTTTAACCCTTATTTACTCAAAAATAAGTTATCCGATCGGGATGAAATTTTAAAGAAAACTTCACATTTTCTTTTAAATTTGTTGGCTGGTAGCCGCTACTACTTTCCGGTAAAAAACATACACACAGCTGTACTAAATGTTACTTTTAGCAGTTTTAAGATGCATATACCCTGGTTTTGTGTGTTTTTTGCTTCATCATCAGATTGTTTTTTGGTTTGTTCTGCATTAGTTTCTATCATCATTGTCTAAAGAATCTGGATAGTCTAAATTTTCATTGGTAAATGGCGTAGAGTTATCAAAGTTGCAGGAAAAAGTTTCAGCAAGCTGTCTGGGACAGTGCAGCGTCAATCAAAACAGGAATCAATTTTTCTTTTTCAACAAACTCCCTTCTCCAAAGATCAGGAAGCAGTGTTTCTCCACCACAGTTGTATTTGATGTTACACATGGTGGAAATGCTGACAAGCTGCTGCCAGTGTTGGTGGAAGAGCTGTCAGTTTCAGTTCTGATCTACTCCGGGTGACTAATTTTTGGAAGCCATGAAACCGGCGTTCCGTTTCATCATTGATATTAATTTCAACACAGTAGAAATTCTTTGTTCGCTGTATCTCTCTGCATTTTTGGTGCTTAGATTAGTTTCAGAATAACCATAACATATGAGCTTGGCTCGTGTTGGTTTTCTGTGTTTTCCTATTTCCATCTCGTCAAATAAAGCTTCAAGTTTATCTAGATACAGATAACAAATAAAAATGATCTAGATAATGATAAAAGATGATCTAGTATAATGTCATATAGATACAGATAATAGTTACTTTTTATATCTTAATGTACCAGTCGATCCCAATTATCACAGACGTGATTTATAATTAGGTGCGGTTTGCAGAAGAAGAAGAAGGGCTTGGTTGTGGTTCATCATCCTGCACTTTTACTGTTTTGATTTTGACTAAAAATCGTTCCGTGTTTAAAATTCTACGTAAGGTACCGGTGGATAATAGACCAACAATTATTTTAAACATAGTACGTAACATATATCGCAACCACCGCCATCTACGTTGATACCATAAAGTAAATAACTTTGCTAGCTATTTACTTTATGTTGGTACACTAACTAGGACCTACAGTGACGAGAAGATGCTTGCAGCTCCCCGCGGTTGTTAGTAAACACACAGTAGTGTTGTAAACTTGTGTTTAGCTACGATTTTATAAGTAAAGCAGGTAATTAGTCTATGATATTTATGTATAAAATAACGATTCAATAAAAGTTCGTAATTCACTGTATAGAGACATTCAATAGCAACCAGTTAATTGAATATTGTGCTTAATTATATGCCATGCGTTGCAAATACAGCTTCCAAAAAATTGATAAAATGATGAAATAAGGCCTATTTACCTGTCTTCAACAGTTTTTCAGTTAATATTTAAGTCAGAATATTTAATTAAGTCAGGTAATAAGGCCCATCAAAAGATATTTATCGACCAATTTTCTCAGATATGAAAAAGAACAACCACGGTATAAGAGCTAAGTGGGACGAAGAGATGATGGAGGAGGCGTTACAGCTGTTACGGCAATGACTTTCTCAAAAGTCGGCGGAAAAGCGTTGCGGAATTCCTCGTCGTACTCTCGGAAATCATTTGAAACCAGGTTCGCTTTAACGAACATTGGGAAGAAAGGCTACTCTATCTACTGAGCAGGAAAGTGATTTATTGATAAAATTATACGTTTCGCCGAAAGAGGTTTTCCCCGTACCCCAAAACTCGTACGTCGTAATGTTTTTAAATACTGTGAAAAACTTATTGCCTCACAAGTTTAACAAAAATAAAGAACTGGCAGGAAGGGAGTGATATAGATCATTCTTAAAACGTCATCCAGCAAACACATTCCAAAGGAAAGCTCAACAAAAAAATTCAGCGCGTGCCAAAGAAATGAACCACTACATTTTTGACGATTATTTCGATAAGTTAAATAATCTCTTAGAGACAACTGAACTAAAATACCGACCAAAAAAAATTTACAACATTGACGAAAATATACACATCAGCAGCTTGTGCTCGTTCAAAAAGATGCTAAACGTGTCCATTTAGTAGAGCAGGAACATTCCGAAAATGTCACGGTGGTGACTTGCACAAACTCAGCCTATAGCACCGATGAAATTGTTTAAAGGACGACTTAAACCCGTCTGTTCTGATGGGCTTCCTGCAGGTTCCGTTGTACATATGTCTAAAAAGAAGTATGGCGACAATACTATTTGTAAAATGGCTTGATCGCTTTGCAAAATATATGTTTCCTGCTCCTACAGTCTTAATTTTTGACGGGTCAGTAGTCACCTAGATGTATCAATAGCCGATAACGCAGAATCTTTGGGTATTGAGCTTCTTTGCTTACCTAGCAACACAACGCACACGTTGCAACCGTTGGACAAATCGGTATATCGCTCTTTCGAATCCTACTGGAAGCAAGAACTTTGAAACTATTGGGATCAACACCCAGATAAGAAGTTTAACAAAGGACGATATTCTGATGTGTTTACTCCAGTGTGGGGTACGTGTATGACTATCAGCAACATATCTAACGGCTTTAGAGCAACGAGCATTTACCCATTCAATAGAAATGCCATTCCCGAAAAATTTGCACCAAGCCTACCGAAAAATCGTCCGCAGAATCAAAATGCTAACTTTCCAGGACAAAATATTCAAAGGCAAGAGGTGTGGTATTCAGAAAATGAGATGCCCTTGGCCAACTATCCTCAACAAGCTGGTTCTGCCGATAATTCTTTCTCGGAAATTCTAACGACACTTGAGGTGCAGTGTAAGAAAACATCCGTTCGGCAGAAATCATTTAATTACAGAGCCCAGAAAGTAAAAAGAGATGTGTTTTTGGAATACACTGCAGATAAAGAAAAATTTGCTGCCGCAGAGGCTGCAAACCTGAAGAAACCCGCTGACACTCCAAGTACCAGTGCTGCGGGGCGAATGAAAGTTAGATGTGTTTCCTACAAGTTTATCTTTAGTTGTTATAGTTTCTAATCAAAGTTTTTATAAGTATGATATACATAGACTTTGGTAATAGGTGCACTGCAGTCTAAATGTAAACAGTTTTTAAAATTAAATATTTTGCGTTAAGGGAGCCTTATTACCCAGCGGTGCCTTAGAAGAAAGCTATTTATGATTTAATACTAAGATTCACAAAATAACGTTACAGCACAACTCACAAAAACACATGTGTTTTATCTAGCAACCGCCAACCGATTGTTGACACAAATCGTTGTTAAATTGCTTCTCAATGTTGAACACGTTCAAAGATGAAAATTATATACGACTTCGATAAGGAAAACATTTGTTTCTTACGAGATAAAAAAGATAATTCAATCATTATCTAGATAATTTAATCTAGATAATGCACAACACTGTTGATCGATGATCATAATGGATAACCTAACATTCATGCCAAAAATTAGCTTAATGGTATTGGGTGTACGCAGTAGGGACATAAAAATTGACTAATTCTACAGAAATCGCAGTAAATTAAAAGTTTAGTATTTGTCAGTTTAAAATAACATTGAAACAACTAACAAAGTTATTTGTTAAAAGTACACTCATAAAACGCCTTCCATCAAGTTTGATGACTACTGATTCTGTTTAATATAAAGCATAAACATGCAAAAACTATTCCATTTTAAGTTTTATGATGGTCTCCACTGTGATTCGTATAGAGTTCTACGTGTTTAAAGTGCTGCCCCGCTGTACTTGTGATAGGCAACATTCGTAATTTTTCTTCTGAATTATCATTTTGAATTATCTCTTGGATTTTGTTGTTTATTATGGATTTATTTGAGGTTGAATGTCTTTTTCTATCATTTTCAGATTTTTTAAATGTTAAATAACTCTAAAAATATTGGTCGAATCAAAGAATCGTAGAGGAACTTTTTGTTCAGTTTTTTTGATGTAGAATACCTTTCAACAGTTTATGTCTGCAAGTTGGGGAACACCCTGTATAGATAGTTCTACAACTAAAAAATGGAAATCAATGAGTTACGTAGTTTCCACTGAAAATTGAATCTCATGTCTGAAATTGTTTCATACAATTTAGAACTATTGTCAAAAGTAACATTTCATTGAAATTTTTTAATGCTGTATGCTGTTAACCGTGCAATCGTTTCAAGTCATTAAAAAAAATTATGCTTTCTTTTTCTGTATTGTGGACGATTTCAATTATGAAGTGAATTAATCTTGTGATAAATAAGAGATTGTAAATGTATGAAACGATCTTAGACGTGACATTTAATTTTCAAAATCAATTATTTCCAATTTTTTGTTATAGAACTGTATCTATGTATTTTGCAACTGTTGCATTTTATGCTTCTGTATCTGACATACCTGTTCCATTGTATAAAAGTATCCAGTTATCTTCTTGTTCCTCTACTGAAGGTGCAGTATCAAACCATGGAGGTCGATTAGTACTACGTTTATTTCGATAACTTATTAATTTTAAACCCTCCAGTACATATAATTCTACAGGTGCTCCATTGTCTTTTGAAGCCTCCCACCAAACCTGATACACATCTCCTTTTAGGTGTTGTATTTTTGGCATTCCTGGTGGAGATGGCCTATCACCTAGAACACATAAAGGTAATCTTAGAAAGAAAACTCTAAATTTTAAGATTTGAATGAAACAACACTATTTGGGGCTTTAGGCAATTAAGAAACAGTTGCAGAATCTTAGATCTTCCAACTGGGTGATTAGATTTTGATGAAACGTTTGAAAGGTTAATCAACAATGAACCACAAAAAATATTTTACCTGGAAATAAAGGCTAGGCCTATTTTGTTCAGTTTCTAGTATAAATGCTATTTTTGGGTGCAAAGCTGTCAATAAAAATCAAAAATTCATTGATTAACTCAAATGAACTATCAAAACATGCTATTATGTCATCAACATAATGAAACTAAAATATAACTTTCTCAGAATGGTTTGATTCAAATATTTTGATTGATCTTCTAGATTTTCCACTCCGCTCTCTTTCTTACTCATTACTCGAATGTTCAATTTTAGGGTTTCAACGAAAGGGGTTGGTATTTTTGTTTATCCCTGATATAACTTTTAAAGTCTAAAACATTCAAAAAAGTTAAAATAGTCTGCATAAAACAATAAGTTTTATTATATAAATAGTAGTGTTTTAAGAAGGCAAACAAAAGTAAGCTGCTTTATAAATTTATTACAAATATTTGTGTTCACAGCAATTAGTAATTGACGATTTAGTAAATTAGTTTTTTAATAATTTACAGACTTAGTTACATGGAAATCAGTACCACTGGTAGTTATAAGAGGGAACTGGAGTCAAAATTAAAATGAAATGTAAAATATGTAAAAATGATAAATGCTTATTTCGCAGAAAATCTGATCTTCTCGTAAAAGAAACTGCAAATACCTTTCAGCTTTTGCAGATGAGATAAAGATTACAAGAAATAGAACTGGGTGGCCGGATGGCCGTTTAAAAAAATTATAAGAAACAAATACAGAAAACAATAAATGGCAGATGTTACTCAAGTTTTATGAGCAAAAAAATATCGACGTTTTACGCAAATGAATGAAAGGTAGTAAAGTTCAAAAATAGTTACTTGCTGTGAATGTAGATGTATGGTGAAACGACATATCGCTTCGAAAGAAAATTTTGGGCATTAATAAATGCCTGTTTTATCAATAGCGTTCTAGCACAGCTAAACTCTCCAAGGTCCTATCAAAAAATATTGAAATTAAAAGTTGAAGTTGTAGTCAAAATAATTTTGATTTGATTTTAAAATTACAATTTATTTACCAAAAAACTGGTTCATACAATTTGACTGCCAAAGCAAAACATCATGCATATTGCTACAATATTTCATGGTAGAAAAATAAACCATCCACATCGTTTGAACTAGTTCTTTGTTAAATAGTTTAAATGGTTTTTTTAAATCAAATTATAATTGTTTGGACTCTATAGAAACTTTTTATTTCAATATTTTTTGATAGAACCTTAGAGAGTTTTCTTTTGTTGGAACGTTTTTGACAAAACAGGAATTTATTAATGTCAGAAAATTGCTTGCATATTGCTTCAAAGTTGCATGGTACAAAAATAAACCATCTAAATTGTTTGAAGCAGTTCTTTGTTGAATAGTTGTTTTTTTTTAAATTTTATCAGTACCATTTTGCCTAAATAGAAACTTTTAATTTCATTATTTTTTGATACGGCTTTAGAGAGTTTTCTTTTGTTGGAACGCTTTTGACAAAACACGAATTATTAATTACATATAATTGCTTGCTAAGCGAAATGTCTTTTGACCATGCATCTACATTCACATCAAGTAACTGCCTTTCATTCATTTGAGTAAAACGTCGATATTTTTTGCTTGTAAAACTTGAGTACCTAACATATATATCTGCCTGTATTACCTTTGTCAATTTTTTTTAAACGGCCACCCAGGCAATATTCCTTTTTTTTTTTTTTTTGAATTTTTATCGCATCCACAAAAGGTGAAAGGTCTTTGAGTTCTTTTTATGAGAAGACAAGATTTTCTGTAAAATAAGCATTTTTCAGGCAAATATATTACGTTTCATTTTAATTTTGGTTCCAGTTCACTTTTTGAACTACCACTGGTATTGATTTCCATCTCATTAAGTCTGTAAATTATTAAAAACTAAATTTACTAAATCGTCAATATCTAATTGCTGTGAACGCAAAATACTTATAATAAATTTAGAAATCAGCTTGCTTTTGTTTACCTTCTTGGAAAACCATTATTGATATTAAAAATTATTGTTTTATATACACACTGTTTTAATTTCTTTTTAACGTTAAAAAGTTGTAGCAGGTATAAATAAAAAGTAATGAGTAAGAAGAAATTATACTTATTGCTAATTTGTGGCGGAGTGCAAATGCAATGTACATGTGACTCAGCCATCCACGGCAAGGGACAGCGCTGTGTCTAGAAAAATACACCGCCGTATATTTTTTATTATATTGCAGACCATAATTGATAAAATACTATGAAATTTTACCTATAGGAATGTTTAAATTCAGGGCTTAATTTTGTTAAGAATAGGATTTTTTGATAGCTGGTATGCATTAGGAGATAATGCGGTGTAAAGCAAAAAATGTTGCAAATGAATTAGATTTTCGAGCGACTCAATCGAGTAAAACGTGTTCAAAAATAAATTCTCCCATATACGCCTAGCGCAAACAAAAAATTTAATTATTTTATATAGAATTTAATTATACAGAAATAGGTATAAAATTTTGGGACCTGTAAGATTTATGTTTTACGAATTTCGTCATATGCGTAACTCGAATGTTTTGTTTAGTGCCCTTATGTAAAGGACGATCTTTTGCGACTTCGGATTTTGACTTTTTAGGGCATAAGGAACGACTTGGGCTACATTTTAAAATTAAAGTGCCTACAGAATCCGTTTTTAAGCGTCCTTTGCTGGCTTGGGCACTCTATTATGTCATAAAGTTCCTCTATGAAACCTTAAACTCATAGGTTGAAAAAATATTTAAATCTGCTGTGAATTTGGATCACAAAACTATCAAAATATTGCTGTTCATACATACTACTTGAAAAACTATTTCAGACTTGAGTTATAAAAATATGAATGTATTCGTGAACGTGTTGTATTAGTATATTCACTGTTACTTGATACTCTTGTTTTATATAATATTTAAATAAACAATCTTTACCTAAAGTTTCAAACATAAAACGGGAATCTCCAGGCCATATGTAAGGTTTAGAATAATTCGGATATATAAGTACCATCCTGAATTTATACTGCGTTTTTGGCTTTAAGTTAGTGATTTTGACAATTACAGTATCATTTATCGAACTAATATAGTCATTTGCTACTTCTAACCAGTCATCAGATATTAGATATGCATACTGCACGACATACTGTTTGGCATAAAAATACATTTTGAGCTGAATTTGTAATGCATCTGCTGTACAATTAATCAAAGTAATATTCTGTGGTTCTGGAAATGTTGTGAGTTTAATACTATCACTGTCACTTAGAGCAATTTTGAGATTGTCGCTGTCAGCTGATATCTGATTAGTTTGACTGTATGCTCGAACCCACACTGAATATGTTTCATTTGGTGATAATCTGTGTAACTGTGCATAGAAATTTTTTCTCATATGTTTTATTTCAGGAGTGGAAACAATTTGTTCCCCTTTCTGCCTGATCCCATTTATATCACCTTCAGTTTGCCAGTGTATTTCATACCATACAGATTCTCCATTTATTTGTTTAGGTGGTGACCAATGCATTTCAACTAAAGTTGGATTCAATACTGTTGCCGTTACATTTTCTGGTTTAGATGGTGCTGTAATAAATAAGCAAACAAAAGTTATAGACCATTATAATACATATTTGTAAATAGTAACATAATATTTGATCCTGTTAAGTTTATTAAAATTGGTGTAGTTCTACAACAAACCGAAAATAAACAACTTATCTAGTTTACACTGAAAATTGTCTGAGCGCGTTTCATACAAAAATTGTATAAAACAGCCCACATGCGACGTTCAATTTTCACAAGTAACTTTTATGATTAGGTTTATTTTGTGAGGTAATATAGAAAATCGAATGGTGTGTCTAATAGCCTTGTTGATAGTTAATCATAAATATGTATATGCACTTACCCCCTACAGACGTTTGAAATACCACTGCTGGCCCCATAGTTAAATGTTCTTGGAGTAAACCTGAATAATAATTATCAACTGCTAAAGAAAATATGTATTTTGTGAAAGGCTGCAAATATTTTAGGACAACAGTTTTATCAAACGTTACAATTTGATTACAATTTTTGTCACAATGTACAAAGTCAGTATCATCATTGTATATCACATAATATATTGTATATTCAGTGCTAGGTATAGATGTATTCTGACATTTATTGTCTATTTGAATCTCAGGCATTCTAATTGTTAGTGTAGTAGATGTTCTTTTCAATAACGATATTTCAAGATCTTCACGGTATTTTGGTATCAAGCACTTGTGTGGTGGATATGGCTGCATGTGAGAACCATAAATTAATATATTTTGTGCGTTTATTTGTTCTCTATTTGCAGTGTTATTTGTATTCTTCCTAAGCGTGTATACCAGTCCTCGATTAAAAGTTGTCCAATACAGCATTCCAAAGTCGGATTTCAGTGTCCGTAAAGGGAAACTATCGACAGTTAAATTACTGTTAGCAATTACATTACAGCTGCATCCATATTTATCTGCTGACATAATATTGCGCGTATCAGAATTAATAAAAATTAATAAAGGCTTTATTTTGAAATTGGAGTGATCCACTGTAAAAGTCTTTTCTACAGAAGAATGCACAGGACAATTGCATGATGTAAAGTTCTCATTTGTATCACGTCTGTTGAGACTATGTGTTGAAAAAAACTCTTCCATATTAGTTCCATCAGTATTACACTGCATTAAATGATACTGACCGCTGTAATTCATTTCCACCCAGTACAATTTTCTGTAAACAGTAGTTGACAATGTTACAAGGCTTCATTGAGCAAATAAATTAATTAAAATTATTACTAATAATTAAATACATACAGGTAGCTACCATCAATTAAGCTAACCTAAATTTCTTGTTTCTCTAACAGATCTAGTAGAAGTCATTCTAGTTATAACTAAATTGTCACCTAAATATGCGACTGGCATTGATGGTATTCTCGCCATTATTATATATACTTAACCAATATCTCTTATCTAATTATAAAATTAAAAGAGTTAAAATAAAATGCAAAAATATGCAAGTGTAGGAAGATAATAGTGATTTCAGTATAGCTACAAATTAAAAGTTAACAAAACAAATGCTAAGGCGCGATGACGTAAATCGTAAAACATGCAGACTGTATATTCCTTACCGTGTAAATGGGGATACTTCAATTTGACCAATAATACCAGGTGTTCTAAGTATTTGCCAGTTGCTTGGAATTCCCTTTTCAACATAATTTAAATCTAATTTGTAAACAGAAGACCCGCTTCTGTTACTCTGAGTGTAATACAAACTTCTTTCTAACCAATCCACAGTTAAACCGACAGCATCTCCATTTAAATCAATTATTTTACTTCTGTTGGAGGTAGACAGTTTCAACATAAGCAATTCTTGCATATCATTAATCCAAAACAATTTGTTTTCATTTAGAATGTATGCCATTTCTATAGGAGTGCTTATTCCATGGAGAAGTGTATTACTTATATTTTTGTCAATATCTTGAATAAATATCGAATCGGCCGAGGCCACCAATAAAGTGGGTAAAGGAAATTCAGTACTTGTATTTACCGACATTATTTGAGAAACATCACCATCACCTATTTCTGTGAAAGCCTGAACCTGAAAAATCATTGACTTAAGTATGCAGTTACAAATATGTTATAATTACATCTTCCAAATAACAATGCCGTTCTTGTATCAGAGATATGCAAGTATACACACAGACCATATGAATTGTTTAAGAATTTTTAATGCAGTTGAGCTAGGGTTGGCCTATGATTAATTTTTCAAGGCCCTAGCTTCTCTGTGTTGAATTTTTTTCAGGAGACGCGGACCAGTAAAAAATATGCCTTCAAGCTGAATTACTCATCAATAACAATAGCATACGATTCTAAATTTAAGGAGGATTTTTCTCCTGTTTTGTTGAACAGAAATTTGGCAATTTTGATGGAGAAATTAATGAATTTTTTTTTTATTATAATCTTACTTGAAAATAATACACTTCTTGCTCCTGCTGGTTACTGAGAATATATTCTCTTTCGCTGGACTTTACTATTACATTCTTACATACTTCAACATCTGTGTAGTTTTTTTTAAACCAGCATCTAACTTTAAAACCATGAATAACACCATTAGAATACAATGGTGCATCCCATCGAAATTTAATATGAATTTCTTGGCAATCATTGTGGTGCTGATTATGGGATACATATGCACGTAAGTTTCCAGGTGCAGATGGTGTGGACGGTGGCGAATATATTTTAGCATGTACTAATGCTGAAGTTCCCCAATATGTATATGCTCGTATTGTTACATTTAACTTTGTAAATGGAATTACTGTTTGCCAATATTTTATAGACGAAGTAGTTGTGATTTTCTGAAAATTAAAATTATATTATTGCTAAGTGGTCAGAATAACAATTTTTATATATTTATACGCCAAGCAAAAGTGATTGAAAGTACTATTTAATACTTACTGCTGAATCAGTGTCAACTTTTATTTCGTAAAATACAGTTCCATAATTTACTTTACGACATAGTTCCCATGTTATGTTAAATGAGTCCCATGATCCAATTGCTTTTATTGTATAATTTTTTACATGTTCTGGTATTACAGATATACTGTTTACTAACTTATTGGAAGTATCTAAAACATATGCAATAGTTATTTCATTTTGTTCCAAACTACAACTGCTGCGCGCGCGCTCGCAAAGTGAACGCGTACGCGCAGTTGTGCGTATGCCAGTGGTCGAAACGATACTTTTTAAAAGTATCGCGATAACGAATCTCGATACTTTATAAAAAAAAATTAACTCTATACGATACTTGATACTTTTTCAAACAAGTATCGCGATACCGATAGTTCGTCGATACTAAAAGAAATATCACCATACTTTTAGCGATACTATTTTTAGAGCGGAGGCGGGATAAACAATAAATAATTTTAGTCGAGTCGGTTAACTTAATATTTATATTCTAAAAATATTTATTATAATATCAATTAAGTAGAACTATACTACTGTAGTTTTATTGGTGGTAGATAAAACAAGCAATGACAAAATTAAATCTTAGAATAATAAATTAATGATATAGTCCTCTAGCTTCCCTCCCTTTCACTGTCACTTTAGATGGGGCCTAAAGGAAATTTTCATATCATTAGTATAGGTTATGCTAATGCTAATGATTTCTGCATATTTACCCTTTATAATACTATAATAGTCAATGCATCATAAAAGATGCGCGTGCGCGCGGTCGTGTGTGAAAGACAGATAGAGAGAGAAGGCATAAAATAAAAGAAATGATGAAAAAGTCTATATACATACTTAGGCCTGAAAACGCTTCGTTATAAAGTTACAGTCTCTTAGGAAATGGGAACTGTCTGCAGACTGTTTCCTCCTCCAGAAGGAATAACTCCATAATAAAGCGTTGTTAGGCCCATATTTATAGGAACTCCTATTATCGCTCTGATATGTACAACTTATCCTCAAAGTTTGAACAAATTATTTTCGCATCTGAAGGAAATACCAAGACCTTCGTGGCAACAAAAATTGAAGTACCTTGAAAACTGTTAAAAGGTAGCAACTTTCAACAAGATTATCTTTTTTGTGTATTTTTGTATAGAGAATAAGATTTTATAACCATAAATCAAAACCTGATGTAGAAATCTAAAATACTTAGAAGAGTATATCACCCCCCTCCACAAAACACCTTTGTTGCAGTTATTCAAATAAAAATTAGTACTGTTCCATTTTCAAAAGGCTGTAACTTCGTAAGAAAACGTTTCCAAACCCATGTTACACGGAAATTTGTTCTTTGTTTCGAGATTCAATTTCTATCCTGAAAGTGTGTCTCACAAGTTATGAATCACCCTGTACATCCGGTTGCCTTACATTAAAAAGGCAAAACAACATCACTACCTAGACTGTTGTTGAATTTTAAAACAAATGACTAGGTAGCGACTTTGTTTTGTCTTTTCTATTTAGGTCTACCGGATTGTTTGTAATTATTTTAAATTTTAATGAAGATTAAATTAAATTAAACTTATTTGCTAAAACCCTCATAAAATATCAAGTCACGGATATCGTTGTAATGACTACAAAATTCTTTATCTAAAACCCACAATCCGTCAAACTCGTGCCATTAGAAATTTTTCCTTTTTTCGAAATAACTGCTTTTACAAGTTTCGACCCATAGATTCACAAATATGAACTTTAAAATACAAGAATAAATGTTATATGTAACAACTGACTGCATATATAGGCACAAGTTTATGCAGATAATGGCATTATTAACGCGAAACAGCAAATTACAGTTAAAAATGTTCAAGCTGTTCGAAAAACAATTTAAATACAAAAAGTTGCAAAAAATAAGTAGAATTTATATAATGTGGTTTTATATTCATAATAACTTCCCAATTTTTAATTTTATTATATTCTCACATAAAGAAAATAAAAGGGGTAAAACTACTTTCGTAACTACACGGTCTAGCTGAAATAATAAAATTATGCGGTTGGCTATGATATTTGTATTTTTTCTGTGAGTAGTAAATTTAAATTGAATAATAAAAACTGACTATCTTACGAAGGCGCTCAGGGGTCACACTTAGTTTATTTTTTTTTTCAGTATGCCGGGTGTAAACGAAACCTGGTTCACCCCTCTTTTTTTCTTTAATCAATAAGCAAATGAATGATTTGTATGACTAATATAGGTATTCACAAAGTTCAATTATTCGATGGTATTAGCAATTTTTTACCACATTCCGTTTTGCTAGAATATACCATAACACTCTTATTTGAAATGCAACACCCTATATATTTATACGCATTTGGAATCAAGGTAAAATTCTGCATACGATCGTGTACTACAATTTTTTTTGGCGACTTTATTAGATATTTACGATATAAGTATCGTAATAAATCATATTACGATATGAGATAGGAAAATTGTCAAACGAGGCCGTAAGGCCGAGTTTGATAACCTATCGAATATAGTAATTTGATGTTACGATAAGAATATTGTACCTATTTTACCTACTTTCATGAAACTTTAAATTTAAGAATAAATTTTATATTGTCATTCAGAAATGTCAATAGTGACATTCATTATTATTAGTAGGCTGTTATTCAATTTTCAGTAATGAATAGGTTAAATTTTTTATTTTATCATCTGTCAGTTTGTTGCAAAATAATTACGGCGCTTGCACAATTTGAGATAAATTATTGGAAATGGATGATTCCGAAGACAGTCTGCCGTCAGATATTGAAGCACTAGCTAATGGGGCTATTTCAGTCCTGATTCCCGCAAAGTCAAAAACCAGGTATGAGCTAGAATATAAAAAATTTGAGGATTGGTGTGTAGTGAAAAAAATTAAAAAATTATCAGAAAAGGTGTTACTCGCATATTTTTCTGGAAAAGTGGCAAGTGAAAAACCGTCTACATTATGGACGCATTATTCAATGTTGAGGACAACCATTTTTGTCAAGAAAAATATTGATATTAGTAAATTTATCCAGTTAATAGCATATCTTAAAAGAAATTCTGAGGGATATAAACCCAAAAAATCAAAAATTTTTCAAAAGAAGACATACATAATTTTTTTTTAGTTGATGTAGATGATGAGCAGTTCTTGATGATGAAAGTGGTTTTGATTCTTGGAGTTTTTGGTGCATGTCGCAGAGAAGAGTTTACTAAGTTAAGGTTTTCTGATATAGACGATCAGGATTCTTTTATCAAAATAGTGATTCCGAATACGAAAACCAAGATTACACGAGAATTTGGTTACAGAAGGCAATATTATTGGAATTAATTGTTTGTATATTTTCCGTAAATATGCTTGACTTCGTCCAGCAACTGTAAATCATGACCGATTCTTTGTTTCATACAGAAAAGGGAAATGTACATCGCAACCAGTTGGGATCAATTCATTTGGATGTATTCCAAAAGCAATTGCTGTCAAACTTGGATTGTTGAATTCTGAACAGTACACGGGACATTGTTTTAGAAGATCATCAGCAACGTTGTTAGCTGATGGAGGTGCAGACTTGCAAACTTTAAAACGACACGTTGGTTGGAGATCTTCTACGGTTTGAGAAAGATACGTCGAGAGTTCTGTGGAAAACAAGAAGACTATTGCCAAGAAAATTATGGGAGAACATGAGATATTGAAAGTTGATAATTCGACTATAAATTGTGTTGCCTCAACATCGACATCTGGATTGCAAATATCTAATTGTAAAAAATGTATCATAAATGTGTACAACAAATAATTTGCTTGTTTTGTTAAAATATTTATAATAAATAATTAATATTTTGTATCATACTGTTATTTTTATATTACAATTCATTATTGTGTCGTAATATAAATTTGGCTATCGCAATAGAAATTTGGGTATCGTAATAGAAATTCGGTATCGTAATAGAGCTCATTACGATACGCCTTTTAGTATTGTAATATTGATATTACCTAATGAAAGTAGATAAAATTACATTTAATTATTTTTTGTTTTGCGTTTAGAGTGCCATGGCGGGCATAAAACTGTTCCTGTGCAGCCAGGTGTTATCATAAACTGTTTATTGTTTTAAAAATTTGGCAAACAGTATTTTGAGAAAAAGTCAACAATTTCAAATAGAAAAATATTGTCTCGTATTGTTTTTATTGGATATTTAATCAGTAACACTAGGTTTTAATTGGTTGTTAAATAAGGACGTAACTACGATCAACTATCGTCGTTAAACTTTCAAACAATAGAATATCACAACATTCAAAACAAAAGAGGAAAGCAGTTTAATAACAAAAACAAACACCACTTAAATAGACACTAAATAAACTGCAGTTGAGAACGTTTTATAAATTGAATTTGAAATTTAGCGCGCGAATCAGTTTAAAATATTTGAAGGAACAAAGGACGAAAAATATTTTATGTGCACAGGTTCGTTCAAAAGTTGCAAACCGATTCGAGCGCCAAATTTTAAATTCAATCCTACATTATTATTATAAATAATAATATGTTTTCAATTGCTGTTTATTTAGTGTCTATTTAAGCTGTGTTTGTGTTTGCTATTAAACTGCTTTCCTCTTTTGTTTTGAATGTTGTGATGTTCTTTTGTTTGAGAGCTTAACGACTATAGTTGATCGTAGTTACGTCCTTATTTAACAACTAATTAAAAGCCTATTTTACTGGCTAAACATCCAATTAAGTATCGAGTTATGGGCATCCTTGCAACAGTTAGAAAGTGTCCTTTCTGAAAAAATATGAGCCAATATTGTTCTATTTGAAATTTTTTACTTTTTCTCAAAAAACTGTTTGCCCAATTTACAAAGCGCCCGTGATCAACGAATACGGACAGCAAACGATAATTAACAGTTTTGTGATAACGTCTGACTGCATAGGAAAAGTTTTATGTCCGTCATGGTACTCTAGACGCAAAAACAGAAAAAATTAAATAATAATTTTTAAGTTGTCAAACAAAACAATTAAGGTACACAATCCTATGCAAAATTTATCCTAATTCCAAATACGTAAAAATATATACAGAATAAAAAAGTTATGGTCAATTTCAGCGAAACCGGAAATGGTAAAAATTGCTATAGGGGAGAGTAGGGCAGAACCGGGTAGGCGGGTTAAACCGGGTACCCCATTTTCGCTGATACTAGATACACTACCGCGCTGGCGACAGCCGAACTACCGGGAGATCGAGAAAGGTTGTCCAAAAAAAAACTACCTTCTAAGTAGTTATCAATGTTTCTTTCTAGTGTGATATTAGCCATATGCGCAATACGTTTGTTCCGTCTTTTGTTTATGCTTGTTCCGTGTGTTTACGTTTCTTAATTTCACTTTATATTCTTGGACGCTGTTATTATTATACAAATAGTATTTTTCAATACTAATTAGGGATTGTTAAACGAAGTTTACAGTAAGTACAGTGTTTCCAATTAATTGAAAACAGTAATAATTGTTTGTAAATTTAAGGTTATGTATTCCGTTGAACACAACAAGTTTATTATTGAATCTTATTTCCGCAATGGCCAACGCAGTGAAAATGATGGTGAATGGAAATATTCAGTAAATTTGTGTGTAGATGAATTCGTTAATCGTTTCCCCGACGTCGACTTTGATTACGATAATCTAAGCAGGCATGTAAAGCGCATCGTACATCGTTTCCAAACAACGGGTAGTGTAGATACACAAAAATCTCCTGGAAGACCAACCCTTTTAACTCAGGACACATTAGAGGATATACAGACGCGTATCGAACGCAGCCCTAAAAAACCATTACGACAGTTAGCGCAACAAACAGGTGTGTATTTTGTAAACTATAAATTTTTGCATATAAAATTTATTATAATTTGTAATTGCAGGGTTAAGCTATGGAACGTGTCAAAAGGCAGTAAGACGAAAACTGCATTTACACCCATATAAAATTTCAGTAATGCAAGAATTACCTCGTCCCGATTATGAAAAACGTGTGCAGTTCTGCAATTAGTTTAACCAAAATTTAAATAACGATGAAATGCTGAATTCAAGTTTCTTTTCAGACGAAGCCTGGTTCCATCTCACCGGTTACGTAAATAAACAAAATTACAGGATGTGGTCTGCAGAGGCCCCTGGTGAAATTTTACAAACTCCACTGCATCCGATAAAGATTGGCGTGTGGATTGCCATCTCCAGAAGACGCATAATTGGTCCCATTTTTTTTGAATATACCGTAACAGCTGACCGCTACATCGGAATTCTAAACACATTTATAAATCAGCTTCACGATGATGAATTACGTCAGGGATATTTTCAGCAGGATAATGCACCTGCACATACAGCCTTTCGAACAAATCAATATATACAACAATTTTATGACGATCGTATCATTGCATTTCTCCCACGGTCACCCGATTTGACACCCCTGGATTATTTTCTTTTTGGGCATTTAAAGAACACGATATATCAGACCCCCATGCACACACTTGAGCAACTGAAGGATACTATTACTGCCGCTACTGCAAATATAACTGTGCAACAGCTACAAAATGTTTTTAACAGCATGAAAAGAAGAGTAGGGTGCTGTATCAACAATAATGGGGCTCATTTCGAACATGAACTGTAATTACTAATTTTGTTAATTTTTGTAAAATTTAATATTCTAATTAGTTAATAAAACAAATAATGTTCTAATTAATTCCATTATTAACCGTAATTAAAACTGATTGCAAATAACTTCTTATTTTCATAATTATTTTCCTCTTTTGAATCTACCAGAAATTGCTAACTTCATTTCATACATGACAGCACCATGACAGGTGGAGGATGTAAAGATTGATATACTCTCTGTAGAAAGTAGTTTTTTTCGGACAACCTTTCTCGATCTCCCGGTACGAACTACTAATGAAGTAGACGCAGTGGCCATTACACCAGTACGTTGGTTACGTGCGTTTCACGGCAGTGAATTTTTATTGTTTTAGACAGTTTTGCTTACGACGTTTGCCGTATTGTAGTGCTCACTTTTTGCTACACTAAACTTAGAGAGAAATCAGGTAATTACCATGTTCAATACAGCATTTAATTAGCTTTATTTTGATACAAAGTTATTGCACCTAGCATTATGCATTCTTCGCTAACGCCATGTTTTCAATAACTGCTACGCGCGGGGTCAAACCGGGTACTAAGAGTACTGCTCTACCTACTAGTTGATTATTTTTTCAGGATTGAAGATGCCCAGAAAACGCGAGCGGAAAACGGATCGGCAGTCATGGAGTAAAGAAAGTATGGAACAGGCAATAGATGAGGTAATGTCTGGAAGAGATGGTTATTATAAGGCGTCAAAAACGTTCAACGTCCTTCAAAGTACTCTAGAGGATAGAGTTCGTAAAGCCAGAAAAGGAAATTTGACACCCAAAGCCGCATCAGAAAAAGGAATGAGAAAATACAAAAGTGTATTTTCAGAACAACAAGAGCAGGAGTTAGTGGACTATATTTTGACAATGGAAAGTAGACTTTTTGGGTTGACCTTAACTGATGTTCGTAAACTAGCTTATGAACTGGCAGTTAAAAACAATATAAGTCATTCATTTAATGATACGCATAAAATGGCTGGCAAGGATTGGTTGTACAGCTTTTTAGACAGGAATAAAAAAAAAGTTTCTTTAAGAGACCCAGAAAAAACCTCAATGTCCAGAGCAATAGGTTTTAACAAGGTGGCAGTAAACAAGTTTTTCGATCTACTGGAAATCCTATACGAGAAACACAAATTTTCTCCCAACGACATTTATAATGTCAAAGAAACAGGCATTACAACAGTGCCCAGCAAGCCCTCTAAAGTGCTTGCATTAAGAGGGAAAAAGCAGGTTGGTGCATTATCATCTGCTGAGCGAGGTGTACTGGTAACTGCGGAGACTTGCATGAGCGCCTCTGGGAATTTTATGCCTACAATGTTTATTTTTCCCAGGGCAAGAGAAAATCCCATGCTTCTCGATGACGGACCTCCCGGAAGCTTTGCAAAGTATCATCCGAGTGGCTGGATGCAAGCTGATATTTTTCTCTACTGGTTGCAAAAATTTATTGAATTTTCCAGTCCGAGTGCGGAGAAACCAGTGCTCCTGATTCTTGACGGCCATGCCACACACACAAAAAATCTGGAGTTAATCGAATTGGCCCGATCAAACAATGTCATTTTATTGTGTTTACCGCCCCATTGCTCCCATCGGTTACAGCCATTGGATGTCACGTTCATGGCTCCGTTAAGCACGTACTATCCAACAAGAGGTGCGCCAGTGGCTTACTATGCATCCAGGCAGGTCAGTTAAATCTACCAAGTTGCGAAACTTTATGGTAGTGCCTTTTTGAGAGCAGCAAGTATGCAGACTGCGGTAAATGGTTTTAAAAAAACCGGAATATACCCGCTTGACCGAAACGTTTTCCCAGAGCACCTGTTTGCGCCAGCACTGACTACAGATAGGCCTGCCCCTACAACTGAATCTACCACGGAAACTGTTGGTACTTCTAAAAACGTGCCCCCAACTGAAGGTGAACCTGCCATCCAGACATTATCTTCACAGGGATCCTTGGAAAGCCGTCCTTGCTGTTCAAAGAGCCTGTCTCCAAATGTTGAGCAAAACAACTTCTTATTTTACTGTATCCCCAAAGGTGCTGATGCCTCCTCCGCACAATGAAAGAAAAAATGAGAACAAGCAGGATAAAAGAAAAGGAAAAACTGCAATTTTGACGTCCTCCCCTTATAAGCTGGAGCTTGAGGTAGCCGCTAATAATAAGAAAAAAAATATCATGCCTAAACAAACGAAGAATAAAGTGACGGAAAAAAGAAAACTTTTTGAAGATGAGATAGAAGAGAAAGTAAAACGCAAAAAGAAGGAGAAACTTGAGAAAAAGAAATGCCAAGATTCTACTGACGAAGACGATAACAGTTCGAATGCTGCCTGCATTTTCTGCGATGAGTTATACACAGATTCCAAAGGCGGAGAAGGGTGGATACAATGCATCGAATGCCGAGGATGGGCCCATGAAGATTGCTGTGGAGCAGAGGAGGAAGACGACTTCTTCACCTGCGATATCTGTCGAGAAACTTAACTTTCTTTCATGTAAGATTGTTGTAATTGCTTCAACTTTTTATTAAACAATGTTTAAAGCCCAATTACAAAAATAAAATAATTGTTTTTTAGAAAAGTTTGACAATCTTCATTTTTCCATAAGGTTAACATGTGTACCCGGTTTTACCCTACCGGTAGGGCAGAACCGGGTGATTTGACTTTTTTAATTTAAAAATTAATCAAAAAAAAAAGTTAAATACTTATGGCATTTTAAAGTTTATGTATATATAATGAGTATCTGTATATAAAATACTTAATTACTTTAACAATATCTATTTATTTTAACCTTATACGTATTTCGGCATGTTTACATGCCATTGTCAAAGGTTATATGAAAAAGTAAACAGTTAGTGTTGTTATAGCAATAGAACTTTGTGACTTATCTTGGTAATCATCTGCAGATGACTTGATTTCTCATTCCAAAACGTCCAGTAGAGGAGAATTTAAGAGATCAATTTGTTCATTCATTAACGGTACAGTTTTTAAATGTTTGTGAATTTCAAAAGCTTCTAGTATATCTAATTTACGTTTATCATCACAAAAGTGTAAACACTTTATGGTGTTATTAGATGTCATTGAATGATTTTGCTCTAGTAAGTGTTTAGCGTAATTGGATTTATGTGGGTGTTTGTATTTGTAACAACGTACGTGTTCTTTATATAATGCACCTAACCATATGCTAGCAAAAATACTAAATAATATAGTTACCAGTTTTGATTATGCACCAAAATATTCAGTTAAAAATTCTTCCGAATTAATCAAAAAGTTGTCTAACTTACATTTACCACCACAAAGCAAGCTAGTTAGTTTTGATGTTACTAATATGTTTTCCCAAATACCTCCTCAAGAGTGTATTCCTTTGTTAAATAATATTCTTATTAACAAAAATGTTGAGTTAATAAAACGGACTGAGTTGATTCAATTATTTGAACTTTGCACCAATCAAAATTATTTTACTTTTAATAATAAAATTTATTTCCAAAAAGATGGTTTGCCCATGGGAAGTCCAATTTCACCTCTTTTAGTTAACATATTTATGGAAAATCTAGAAGATCAAATATTCGAATCAAATCAATCTGAGAAAGTTATATTTTGGTTTCGTTATGTTGATGACATTTTAGCATGTTTTAATAGTTCATTTGATTTAATTAATGAATTTTTAATTTTTATTAACAGCTTGCACCCAAACATACAATTTACACTGGAAACTGAACAAAATAAGTCCATTAACTTTTTAGATTTAAACATAAAAATTAATTCAACTAATAAATTTGAGTACTCAGTTTATAGAAAACCTACACAAATAGACATTACAATACCACACCATTCTTGTCACCATAAAACACATAAATTAACAGCATACAGGTCCCTGATACATAGGGCTTTGACGGTCCCTTTAGATGAAATTAATTATAATAGAGAAATTTCAATTATTAAACAAATTGCATACAGTAATGGTTATAATACTAAACTTATTGATACATTAATTAAAGAAAAAGATTATAAATTAGCCATTCAAAAAATTTATCCGAATTCCCTAACTTCGTTCGATACAATTAAATATGCTTCGATTTCATATTTTGGTGACAAATCAGAAAAAATTGCTAAAATTATAAACAAAACAAATAAATATAAAGTAAGCTTTAAAACGACTAGGAACATCTTAAACACATTGTTTAATGCAAAATCAAAAACAGACGATTTGCTAAAATCAGGCATTTACAAGTTAAATTGTTCGCATTGTAATTCGGTTTATATAGGCCAGACAATTAGAAATTTTGATGTTAGGTATAAAGAACACGTACGTTGTTACAAATACAAACACCCACATAAATCCAATTACGCTAAACACTTACTAGAGCAAAATCATTCAATGACATCTAATAACACCATAAAGTGTTTACACTTTTGTGATGATAAACGTAAATTAGATATACTAGAAGCTTTTGAAATTCACAAACATTTAAAAACTGTACCGTTAATGAATGAGCAAATTGATCTCTTCAATTCTCCTCTACTGGACGTTTTGGAATGAGAAATCAAGTCATCTGCAGACGATTACCAAGATAAGTCACAATGTTCTATTGCTATAACAACACTAACTGTTTACTTTTTCATATAACCTTTGACAATGGCATGTAAACATGCCGAAATACGTTAGGTTAAAATAAATAGATATTGTTAAAGTAATTAAGTATTTTATATACAGATACTCATTAAATATGGACTTTAACGAAGTAAAGCTGGAAGTTATAAATAAATTTATGTATGTATGCACAGATATTTAAAGGTTTTGTGTACAACTTTTCATATCTTTCAGTCGCAAATTACAGTTTCCAGAAGCCACCAAACCTTAGCTACCCGGTTCTGCCCTACTCTCCCCTACCATCAAATAATCGAATTTTATGAATTTTATTTAATAAATTAAGAAGAAAGAGGGGTGAACCATGTTTCGTTTACACCCAGTATTGATTAAAAAATTCAATATATTAAGAACAAAACTCATTCATTAAAAAAAACTCAAAACATAAAAATAAATAACTGAGAAAAAACTCAGTGTCTTAAGAACAAAACTTAATATATTGAGAAAAAACTTAATATATTGAGAAGAAACTCAATATATTGGGAAAAAACTTAATAAATTGAGAAACAAACTCCAATACATTGAGAAAACTCATTATATTGAGAAAAAAACGCAGTATATTTAAGAAAAACTCAGTATATTCAGAAAAAACTTAATATGTTGAGAAAACAACTCAATATATTGAGAATAAAAACTCAAGATGTTGAGAAAAAAAACAATATATTTAAAAAAAACTCAGTATATTCAGAAAAAATTCAATATGTTAAGAAAACAACTCAGTATATTGAGAATAAAAACTCAATATATTAACAAGAAAACTCAAAATTTTTAGAAGAAACTCAGTATATTCAGAAAAAACTCAATATGTTGAGAAAACAACTCAATATATTGAGAATAGAAATTCAATATGTCGAGAAAAAAATATATTGAGAAAAGAGCTGTCGGGCAAGCACCACGGGACCTTCGTCGCCCGGATATTTTTTAAAAATGTAAAAATTTTTATTACTATAAATTCTTTTTAATTTAAAATTGAAAATTTGTAACATTTTGAAACTCTAAAGGTTTGTGGAAATTATAAAAATATTGAAATTTAAAACAAAAATTTTGTTTTATGAAATTTTGGAATGTTAAAAAGTAGCAAATACTTTAAAAAATTTTGAAAATTTTAAGACTTTTTAAAAATGTAAACTTTTAAATTAAAATTTCTAAAAATTTGAAACTTTTTGAAAATTTGGAAAATTATTTAGTATTTAGTATTTGTTAATTGCAAACAATATTTATTCGTTGAAATTTAAAATCGATTTTATTATTTGGTTGTAGTCTGTATTTTCCAATTAAACTGTTGAGGTAAAGGACCAAAAAATAAACCTCCCAGAGATGCTTTATCAATGAAAGATTGTTCCTAATGTCATTTAACATGTTTATACCGATTTTGAAGCCGAAATTCGTACATTTTAAAATATCGAAAATTCGTTAGGGGGATCGTGCGTGCGCAGATCGGCTATTCGACATGTGTAGAATACAAATCTAAGGTTATTTTCCAAATGCATCTATTTTTGAAGCAGGCACTCCTCCCCTTTCCCTCATTTTTGAAGCAGTCGAGTGATTTTATGATATTTTGTGTTTTTTAGTTGCAACCCATGTTTATCCCTTGAAATCTCAAAATTGATGTCATAATTTAGTGATAGCCTGTTTTTGGTGATTAGGTACTCAATTAATCTGTTCAGATAAACGACCAAAAGGATACCTCCCAGTGGTGTTTTCCCAATGGAAAGTTTTTCCTAGTGTCATTTAACATGCTCATGCCGATTTTGAAGGCAAAGTTCGCAAATATTTAAAAAAACAAAAAATCGATGGCGGGGCAGTGGGAGCTGATAGGGAAATTGCGTTCGCGCAGATTGGCCATTCGACATGTGTAGAATACTAATCTAAAGTTATTCACCGAGCGAGTCTATATTGATGTAGAGCCCCTCCCCCCATTTTTTAATGCAGTCGCCAGCATTTATGATATTTTGTATTTTCTAATTGCAAATAATGTTTATCCACTAAAATCTCTTCTTCTTCTTCTTCTTCCTCTTGTTATAGGCCAATGGCCTGTTTAATATACGCAACTAGTGCGGTTTCTGTGAGCCCTCTTTCCACGTTTGCCGGACAGGAGGCTGACCTTACCCGTCGAAAGGGGAAGAAGTTCTACTAAATGGTTTACGATTGCCAAAGATGTTAGTATGACAACCGGTACCGACGGCTTAACGTGCCCTCCGAAGCGCGATTGGTTGCCAATATACCTTTCACAGTTACAAAATGGCGGCTCAATTTATAAAAAAATTATTTCCGATTGTCGGATTAATCGCTCCCTCTACCGCACCTAAAGCAGTGAAACAGATTTTTTTTTGCTAATTCATAAAGTCTATTCACATAACATTTAAATGCATATACAGTGTTTTTCATTTAAAAGTGGCCATAAGTCAACAAGCAAATTTTAAGAGTACCGCCTAACTAAGAAAGGTGACCAAAAATAATTCAAATTTCTGTTTTCAAGATGGCTGCCACTGAAAAAAACAATACCTATACTTTTTAAATGGCAATCGTGGTATGTTTTTACACAATTGGATAGGTCTTTCGATTCTAAATACAAAGATATTAGAGCAATCTAGTGAAAATACTAACACATGGACGATTATATTTAAAAATGCTTTAATTACGTATATGTTGGCTATGAAACAAATAAAATTTATTTAAACCAGTCAAACAACAATGAAAATAATAACAAATAACATACAAACGATTACATTACATAACATTTCCTTAGATTAAGTGTTCAAACTGATGTTCTTGTTGATTTTTACATCAATACACATGATTAACAACACTTTGATCCACATTCTTTAACATTTGGAATTATTAATGTTCCTGATTTCAAGGCGATTATTAGTCATTAGTAGAACTACCAGGAAATATAAGACAATAAATCAGCAACATATAACACCCGAAATACTAGCAAATGTGAAAAAAAAAGTGTTGTTAATCGATAATCGTGTACATATTGTTTGTGTAAAAATCAAGAACATCAGTTTGAACCACTGGAACGCGCGCTCGGCCCGCCAGCCCGATCCGAGAGAGAGGGCCGCAAGGATCATCTCCGTCCTACTCTCTAGAGTATGCGCATGCGTAGAGCAGTCGATTGTCATGATTTGACAGTTTTACCGCTGTCTTCTCCCTCGCGCAGCGCATGCGCAGAGCGGTACGAAAAGGACAGGAATGATCCTTGCGCGCTATCTCTCTCGGCTCGCTTCTTTTCTATGGCAGAGACCGCCAGTGCGCGTTCCAGTATAAGTATAGTTCAGTGGTTTGAACACTTGATGTAAGGAAATTTTATGTAGCTAATGCAATTGGTTGTACGTTATTTGTTATTGTTGTCATCGCTATTTGATTGCTTTAAATACAGTTCTCTTATTTCTTTATTTGTTTTCGTAGCCGACTCATAACTAAAACAATTTCAAATGGCCATCAGTGGCTCACGAAGCATCACACAAAAAATTGTAAGTAACTCGAAAACGGTTATATTATCCCCACATTTTTTTATTCGGAATCAAAAAGACTACCTGATTTTGTAAAAAAATGCCATGTTGGCATTTAAAAATATTGTTTTCTTGCAGTGGCAGCTATACCTTGACAATAATTATTCGAATTTTTTTCTTTATTTTTTTTTGTTGAGGAGATAATCTTCACATTTACTTTAAGATGTATATGTCTATCTGTTCAGATAAAAAAATTAGCCTACATGGCCAGTTTTAAATGAATAAAATTGTACAAT